>BJBW01005520.1:0-30170 GCA_004320125.1 Scolopax mira
CTGTGCGTCAGAGTGACTGACCACTCGCATCATAAACCTTCTGAAGTTGTTACCCAGAGGAAAAAAGCCTAGGAAGTACTACTATTGCTCTGATGCTGCAGCATGAAAAGATGTTTTGCCAAAATAATATCAGGCTTTCACCATTCTGGCAAGAGCAATTTTGAATTGTTCTTTTGATTTATCTTCCTATATAGAATGTTTCCAGGTTGGGAACTTCTTTATGCTTCTCAATGGTGATTGTGGGGGACACAAAATTAATTTGTTTTTTTTCTGATAGAACTATTTCAGGCTGTTATTTGTCATATAAAAAGTTGCTATTCTGTATGAAATTTTTGATGAAGTGCTCTCTACACTGCGTGCAGATCTCAGTGTGCTGCACCACTAAGTGGCATAGTGGGAAGCTGGCAGAACGGCAGATGCTGGGTACCTGACACACTGAGACACCCCAGGTCTCTCAAACCATCCATAGCACCTGCAACAATGAAATCCTTTTTGAGCTAAAAATGCCAAGCTCTGCCTGATCCTCCTCCTTTGCTTTCAGACACCATTGGGCTGTTAGGAACTTCACTGCAACTGGAACCTGCAATAGCCCCGGAGAGACAGAAGTCAAACTCTTTAACTCAAGTTTTAAACTATTTTAAGATCCTCACCCATTGGTACAAAGTACGTTAGTCCATTTCTGGAGGTTCCATGTAGGAAGAGTTGTCAATCCCTGCATTTTGCACATGAATATTTCATTAAACTCCCAAATTTAGCAGAGTGTTTCTAAACCAAGCTCTGAATTGATACCCAGTGTTTATTTGGACAGTTACTTCATGGAAAACAATGTTATAGGCAGGGAAGAGTTCTCAGTCAAATACCTGCCTGCAGGTCTACAGCAGATAAGATGTCACAATAATAATGATTATTAGAGAATAGCCTCAAATTGTATCCTGTATGTATGTCAGCATTAAATATTAAATGAGGTGTATGGCTGATATAATGTAGATGATAAAATTTTAAGACATAAACTAAGATCCTTTTTTTTTATTCCCATGGTAGACTTAGGAAAATAAAAGTCCAAATTCATGGAATTAGATACAATAAAGGAAAGTCTTGGTAATGTAGAAACATAAATTGGAGGATTTTAACATCATAAAAAGTTATTGAAATAAGGGAATCTATTATGAACATATGTTATAAACATATCTTATTATAAGAGGGGGATTTTCTTTTTGTTAATGGTCAAGGTCTTTAAAAAGATTTAACTTTGATATTGATCTTCTCAACTGTTCATTTTTGGTGCTGGCTAATAAATGCTAGATTGGTTCTTTTAAATAAAGTTTTGCTGTAGATGTGATAGCATATTTCCTTAACACTGTGAACTACATATAAAAAATTGTTTGTTGAAAACATTAATAACTTGTAACCCCATGTGAACCTTGTTTTGATAATTTTTATACCCTCATCTGACATAGAGTGAGAATCAGTGAGGGTGACTCGAGACCTCCAACTGGAAGGGACATTTTTCCTATGCTGTAGAAGCTAGAATTGACAGCAGAGATGTTCTTATTAACCTGAAATAAAGCAAAATATTAAATAGACCTTATATAAAGCAGCAGTGGTTTATATAGCCATATAAGTCTGCCTTGCAATTTGTGTCCACATCCAGATGTCCAGTAGCAATTTTCAGGATGACAGCCTTGTTTTCCAGCATTTATTATTGTAACTATGAGAGATACAAAGTCTGTTTTGGGCCCTTCAGTTGTGAATACACATATGGAGCATGCTTGGCTCGTAAACATGAGCCAGAAAGCAACGAGCAGGCACGGAATGCAAGGAGCATTAATAATAATAATGTGGCCATGCTGCCCCAGCTCAGCCTCCCCTAAAAGCAGGAATAAGGACTAAGTAAGAAAATACATGGCAAATCCTTCACCAGCATAGCAAACATCTTACTTACGTTCCCGTCTCTTCCTGTACTGCCCAGTGTTCATCAAATCTGTACCCCCTTTTTCCCCCTCTAAGTCTCTGGAATTGTGATTTCTGTCCAATAAGTTTAGTTGTTATTTGATGGAGGACTGTTGTTAATGCCTTATTTCACTTTTGCCCACTGGTTTGAGTGAGGAGATTAATTTTAACCACAGAGTTAATGCAAGCAGCAGGAGGAAGCTCTCAGCAGTAGTGCAATGTAAGGGTTAATCACTACAGAAGAATGTTCTCTCTAAGAGCAGTACAGTGGCCTAACACTAGCATGGACACAAGGAGGGAAGTGAGTTATGCATGAAGAGAATATTGCAAATAATACTTCCTCAAATCATGCAGCTTCTTAGGACAGCAACTTTTTCAAAATTTTGCTTTTTTCTTGGTGTAAGAAATGCCTGGAAGCTCCCTCATTCATCTAGGAAAATAGAATGTCATAGCAGTACAGTAGCTAAATTGTTGCTGTTATATGTTATCTTAAAACAGTAGGGGAATATCTATAAATCTGTGTCAACAGCTAATGAAGTTGTGGATTGCACACTGCAGTGGCAGAAAGCTGCAGATATATAGGGTTTGATGGAGGCAAATAGTGACTGTAATGGCACAGATACGCAGGGAAGTCTGTTTTCGTTTTTATTACAGTAATTAAGATAATGTCTGTTTTGGCTGCTGGATGGGGAATGAGACGCAGGTCTGCCTGAGTGCTGGTGGTGCTTCTCACCACTTCCAACAGCCAGCAGAGCCAGGCAGCACTCTCAACTAACTGAAACTTGGGCTTGGAATTACTGAAACACTTCAAATCATCTCTTTTACACAGTGCTGTGATTCCTAGCTTGACAGTGTGAATTATAACAAGGTCTGACAGGTGCTAAATATACTTCTTTATACTTTTTTTATTATTTTGCCTTTTTATTTTGATATCTCTTTCTGAATAAAATAATGGAGAAACAAAAAGCACAGATTGTAGTTTTTAAATCCTAATAATAAAAAAACACCCAACAAATTATATTCTAAGCCTTTTGAAAATTCATGTTTCCATTTGGCTCCGTGTTTTTAATCAGGAGTATGTATTTCAAATATACAAACGTTACAATGTATACCCTAAGAGAGGCTTGTCTGTTTGTTAGTTCACTGTTTTTAAAACAGTATATTTTCAGATATAAACAGTTTGCTCATATTGAAGCTTGGAGAAATTGTAGTTTTATACTTGTTCTGCAGAGTATGCTGTTTCTCATCAAACTGTATTGAATTCCTGTTTTTAATAAATAGTGGTGTATTTTAAGCAGTGAAGTATCACTGTTTAGTATCTTTCTTTCCTGTGATGTATATACCCACATTTTTAAATTCCTAAACGCTTTTTTTAAGTAATAAACCCCATACCAATTCCTGAGACTCCTTGACAGCAGAAGCTGAAAATCGTGATGGCAGCCTATAATGAAAATTCCCTGCATTTCATGAAACTTTTATTTTTAAGATCCTGCAGGTTGTTTGACTGTAATATAAATATTTGCCTATTTTTTTGTGTTAAATATAGAGAGTTGGTAAAGTTTGAGAGCCTGTGTGTTTTCCCAGCTATATAAGCCAACGTAAAAAATGCAGTGAGTCTTGCTTCCCTTCAGTGATTAATTGAAGAGGTTTTGGCCATAGTGACTATTTTACTTTGGCAACTTCTTTAAATAGCAGAAGTAAAAGGAGGGACAGCCACGGGAATCTCCTCTTGTAACTTTAGTTACATAAAACCTATGTCTTGTGTGATGTTGTCTTCTTGTGATTTTAGGGGTTTTATGGTTTTTCACTTTGGTCTGTGTCCTGACAGTTATCACTGACTTTTCACCGAGCTTACCTTTGAGGTGGACTAAAAATCTGCTAAATGTATGAAATCCACTGCTGTACAGACTCGACCAAAATCACTCAAAGCAGCATGCACAAAGGTTCATGCTTTATTTTTCAACATCTCATATACATTTCTTTTTCTACTTTAAAGCCCACAACCAGTATGAATAACGTCTTTTACCTTTTTATTGTAAACGTTTAGACTTCAAGTGATTATAACTGACAGTTAAAAGCAACAGGATCCTGTGGCCTGTTCATACACACATTAACTATAATACAGGCAACATCAAAAATAAATGTTTCTAACAGTTCCTTCAATCCACCAAACCTAGCAGACAGATACATAATTTTTTATTCACAGCTTCGTCCTCTGGTATAACTTTAAATTCCTGGTCTTTTCTGTGAAAAAAAATAATGCTTGCATTTTGAGTTATTTTACAATTGACTTTTTTATGTATATTTTGATTCATTCAGTGCTTAAGAGCAGCACAAAATGGTAAAAGGATTTTATCCAGCAATGTAAGCTTTTTCATATGGAATTGTTTAAAAATGATGATGGAGTGAGATCTGAAAGCAAGCTAGCTTTAACCTTTGGGAAAATTGGTCAATCTTCTCGTCGCATGTAGTCACCAAAACTTCTGCGAGGTATCATATACAGTAATTAATTTGGGGTTATCGTTTGACCATGAGTGTTCTTTGTGTTTTGTGCTGTTGAAAAAGCTACACTTAAAATTAAGAAATCCTAGCTGGCAGGAGGAGCCACGCTCTCATGTGATACTGTGGAAACAAACATTCCAGTTGCTTGATTGCAGTTAGGCAACGGTTAGCACATTCGGGCTACTGCACACAGTAAAGTAAATAATTGGACATCAGAAACTATTTGAAAGTGAAGAATATCAAGGAGTCAGAGAGTCTTGTGCAGCCACCCGGGGTCCCTTCCACGTGCCAGCCAGGCTGGGAGCTGCACGGGGAACTCTGCACCAGGCAGGGCTGGCCAGGCCAGGGCACGGCGCAGGAAGCGGCTCTGCTGACTCCACTCAAACACACTCACTTAAAGACCACAGAGCTTCAAAATGAAGATATTTGGGCACAGATTCCAGGAGTAGGAAAAGGAAAGTAATGCCATAAATTGTTGTGCAGCAGAGCCCCACCCAAAGCATACTTAGAGCTCTAGTATTTTTTCCACTTTTTTTTTTTTTATTCTTTACGGAATAAACACGAAGAGTCATTACGAGTGTTACAAACCACCAGCTAAATGCTTGTGGTGGTTCTATTGCAGCAGGTAAGTGGCATCAAATTGTAATTTTAATCATCTTTTTAATTCAGCTTCTCTTTTGAATGTTGTTATATGTATTTTGATAGAATCCTACACTGGTGGCCTTCTGAAGCACTGTCACTCCTGGTTTTGTGGCAGGGTTTCTCTAGGGCTTGTCAGGAGTCCAGCTGGCTATCACAGTATTAAACAAACACCCCAGTTTTGAAACCTATGAACTCAGACACACTCATCTCCAGCTGACCCTTTACGAATGGCAGCGTTTGTGCTGGAGGTCCAGTGGTGGCTGGTGGTCACAGAGTCACTTGTGTAACCATGAAAGTACTGGAAACTAGGCACGGCTATGTTGCTTTGATTTATTATGTCTTGCCTAAAGATCTGTGTGCTTCTTTCAAAAATTTGTAAAGTAATTATGCAGTCTTGTGTATTTTTTGTACAGCTTAGGTATCCCTGAGATGCGCCTGGGACATTAATCTCAAGGTAGTAGCAGAGGATGCTGTATGTAAAAGCTTTTTCAGTAGTGTTGAACATTCACAGGCTGTAAATAGAAATAACTTGGACAAAAATGGTACCATAAATGCTAGTTTCAGATAAGATCATTCCTCACGTGTGTGATCTAACTGATAAAAAGGAGAAGTGAGTTATCTGAGCAACTGCTTTCGAAACATGAAGAGGTGAGTGGACAGAGGGAGCAGATGGGTGCTGCAGAGTAAGTGGTGTACAACCCAAATATTGTCTCATCTTATTCACCTGGGCTCAGGGCTGCACGAAGATCTCTTAGTGGCTGTGCAAAGATACTTCATAGCCTAAGTGCCAAAATAACCTTCCTAAGCCTCCTACATCTCCCCTCCTTCTCCTGCAGCATGTTGGGCTCCTCACGGTAGCTCTGCACACTCCATCCCACCAGCTGCTGAGTGGTCCCTGCTCGGGGACGCGATGGGACTTTGTGGGATCAGAAAGACCTGGCTATCTGCCTCGCCATATAAACCACCCAGGTGTTGCTCAGGTTTTTAGTGCCCACTCATGCTACCTTACAGAAGAATTGTATCCACAGGAAAACGCATAGATACTAGCCTGCAAATTTGCTATTTTAACTGCAAGGATGGGGTTTCACGCAACTGTTCTTCCTTTTTCTCTTAAAATATTAGGCTATTTTTGAAGTTAACCCAGTATTAGGGCCTTATTTGGGACATGAAGAACGTTACCCTGCTCTGCCTGGTTCTCTCTCTTTGGTCTAAGGAAGCAATAGTGTGCTGTTACAAACAGAAATTCTCATTGATGACATTGGTTTGGGGGAAGTGATGCTTTCTTACCTGCTTTTTTTTGCTTCACTAGAAAAAGTGAAAATGACATAACACGGTGATCATCAAAACCTGATAGTTGCTGAATTTATGGGTTAGGTGCTCCATTGAAGACAAGTCTCTACAAAGCAGGATTATCAGTAACCTAGGACCTGTGTTGGAAACTCCACCGGAGCAGAGCAGTGTGTGCCAGAGTGGTGGAAGGCATGTACTTCTGATGTGGATACTGAACAGATCATTTAGAACTGTTCTAGTTGAGGAAAAGCTAGTTACTGGTTCTGGTCAAGAGGAATATCCTGAGCCCTCTGGGTGTCCAGTCTTTTCTGTATTTGACTCACGTTTTCAAAGTTACAGATTTGTTTTTAGGAAGTGGTTCTTGTTTCCACTGCTTTCCCGTTTCGTTTGCTTTTAGTTGTTATAAAAGGGAAAGACACCCTCATATAATTTGTCCTTTTATAACCTGTCGTATTTTCCTTCAACTATTTAGAAAATAGAGACTAAAATTTTCTACTCTCTTCTGATACTGACACTTCTTTCTTTTTTTCTTTTGATGTACCATATTTTCAGTGTTACTGTTGACCCTATCTTTATATTTCAGTGTTTCCTTCGATTGCCAATATAGACTAAATGTATCTCCTTAATGGAGTTCAGGTGGTGGGCTTGAATTACTGCTCAGAGTATGTAAAACTTGTTGAATTATTTTATGTGCTTTATTTTGTATTTACCTCCCTTCCACACATTATTGAGCCTCCACAGTAGTGACAATCTCAGTCTTCCTCAGTAGTGACTGTCCTGCATCATCTGGATTATTAATAATGTGAAAAAACATGAACAGTACAAATCATGGAGGGATTATGTTAAGTGCTTTTGGAAGTTTTGATGTGAGAATGGAGAGGGCATCCAGAGTTATTTGCCTGTGTGTCCTGATATCCTAGATAGCCAGAAGCCTTCCCCATTATTTTCCGTACATACCCAAAAGGTCCCAAAGAACCCTAGTTTTTGTCTGCACGAGCTGCACTGGTTTGTCTTGAGCATTTCATACTTATTTGTGCTGTGCTACCGTACAGTCTCCCATAATGACATCTGACTGAAATAAGAAGTAGTGTGTTTTGGTAACTGCTCAGCCACTTCATTCTTAAATTCCTGCAGAACTATTTGATTAAGATCATCTGGTCCTAATAACTTATTTTGCTACTTAGGTAGGCGGTTTGTTCCAGTGCCTGCAGCCTGTCACCGGGGCAGTGAGCAGCTCCAGGGGGTTCTCCCACCTCTGCTGGCTGCTGTTGCAAGAAAGAACGATGGGTGCAGGGCTGCTGACCCGGGACAGGGCTTGCTTGGAGCCCCTTAAAGTGCCCCCAGGCTTCCGACTGTAAAGCTGTCCAGTTTCTGCATGGTCTCGCTCTGCTGTCATGAACCCATTTTGGGAGCAAAGACACCAGTATGTGGAGAAAGATATTTAAAGATACAGCTGCACTGCAATTAAAGAGCAGGAAACGGTGCCCACATTATTGAAAGCACTTTCTGGAAATGCTGTAGTTTCTTGACACATTAGGCATCAGGGTTTTTTTCCCTTTTTAGCAGTTTACTGTTTTTCTAACATTTGGCTTCTTAGGAGTGCTGCATCCCGGGCAAGTGTTCTCACCGAGTGCTGGTCTCCTCCTCAGATGGCTTAATGTTTCTTTTACAGATCTTGGAACATATTTGACAACACACGTCAGGACCCCACAGGGCTAACGGCAGCTCTGCAGGCGACGGATCTGGTTGGAGTCTTGCACATGCTGTACTGTGTGCTTTTCCACGGGACAATTTCAGACCCCAACACAGCAAGCCCTAAAGACAGCTACGCAGCGAGCACCATCCAGGTTGCCATCCAGAGTTTACGTTTCTTCAATAGTTTTGCTGTTCTTGATCTGCCTGCCTTTCAGGTAACAGATGTTTTCAAACTTTTGCTTAGTGTGAAAATGTTAAATGTTGTGTATACTTTTGGACTGAGTTTTGTTTTTAAGATTTTAGTTATTGAAGGAAATTTCACAATTAAATGTTTAGGGTTTTTTCATGCTTAAAATTGCCGATTATTGTCATTTTTACTATATAGCTATGGCAAATTAATTGAAGGAAAAAGTGAAAAAGCGGACTGTGCAAAATGCTGAATCCCATCTGTTACTTCTATTCAAAAAAACTCACTTTTAGCTTAGTACTTTTTATATTTAATAAGCCCCAAGAATGTAAAAAAATATCTTGGTCAAAACCATGAAATAACCGTTTTTCTAATGTGAAAGGACTTGCTTCTATTGTAACCCCAGTTTACATTTTTCAGTGCTTTCAGTGACCACTTGCATTAAGATTGTACAACTGATACTGAAAATAACTTGATAGCAATTTCTATTATCCAAGTAAAATTTTATTGACCAAAAATTGGAAACCTAACCTTTTGTAGTTTTTTATTTATGAAAGAAACTTAAACAGATCATATTTGGAGTCTTGAGAAGGTAAGTAATTTTTTTACCTTCTTCTGTGAACAGATTTCTAGTGTAAATGAACCATTTTGCCATACAAAGGAAATACAAATACCAGTGTATTTCTCAGATAAATTGGCAAAGCTGTTGTGTTGTTAATGTAAAACACCTGTCAAAAAGCATTGCTTAGCAAAACGTTTAGCAGCATCAGTCTTATACAATTCATCAGAATTGGTTTCTGTTTCATTTAATATGTAATTTGTATGTAAGTTGTACCACACACTCCATCTGAAATGCATTAAACTGAGCAAAAGCTTTGCATGGGTAAAGAATTTAGTATAAGGTATGTCTCCTTCAGTTCATGTTTCTCAACTTTGATTTTTAGTACATTTCGTGTTTCTGATAAAGCAACCGGCAATTTGTGTGTAGCAACATTCACCCTTAGAGATGCAGTTACAGGATCCAGTCCAGTGAAGTTTTTTTTCAGGACACAGAAACAGTGTATTTATTGGTGGTTCTTTAAAACAACCGTTACACACACCATTAACTCCCCTTCCTCTCTGTAAATCAAGGTGTATCAAAAAGTAATTCTCTTCTGCAGCTTGTTCTGTGCCTTTTGGTTTGAGAAGGGATGTTAATGGGTTGCTGTAGATATTATAGGTGTACACTGGGGCCTGGGACTGGGACAGCTGCAGCCTGTCGGGGAGCTGCAGCAAATGGCACTCCCCGATATTTCAAGAAACCACTATTAATTTAAAATCCAAGCTTCTACTTACACTGTCTGTATTTATCCCTCTACCAACTACCGTTATATCTGAGCATTTAGAACAGACCATCAGCATTAATCCCCAAACTCCATGATCTGCATAAGTTTATCTACATAGAGTGGTGCAAGAGAGTAATTACTGCATAAAGTGTGGTAGAAAACTAACCGACGTGAATTATTTCATTCAGCTCATTGATGCAGGAAGTAGCTGCTCAGCTGTGTTACTGAATTGTAGGCATAACACTGGTAGTGATGGACAGACACACTTGCATAGCCCCAGCAGCCATCCCTTTCAATGCATTAATAGGATTTGTTTCTGTAGTGTTAAAAAAATCAACATACACCTGGGGTGCTTTGCTGTCCATCCTGACCTCCTGGACTACAGCAAGCCAGCAGACAGTAGAGCCTAGTTTATGTCCCCTCTGATTATTATCTCTAAAGAATAGTTTTATCATGTAATAGTAGGACTATAGAAAAGGGGTTTTTGATTAACAGAAGAGGTCTGGTATTCTAGAGTTTGTATTAGCACAGATGGCTCATGGGTATATATTTCATTTAATTTGACAGTCTAAACAATTGAAAGATGGTAGCGAGAAACAACGCAGGATCCTGAGCTGATATTAATTCTGGCTAAAAAGGAAGCATAGTTTCCTTGAAAAATTAGTTTAACTTTTATACACAAACTCAGGTGCCCTTTGACCTGTTGTTATCAGGAAAGGTTAAAGCCAGAGTGCTAGGTCACAGCGTGCGTGGACAGCACTAATTAAATAAGGGTGGACCTAAGCACATGGCATTTACATGATGTAAAGCAGTAAATGGGGGCTGTATTGTGCGTTAAATTTTGAAAATAGGCTAACTTACCAGAACGCTTGAGGTTCAAGGGGAAAAGTATCCACAGCTGAGTTTTGATTGTCAAAGGTCCTACTTTTGCTGGGTAGATTTGGAGCACACTAAAACTAAACTATACCACAGGCTGGGATTTACGTATATATACTTAACACAAGCTGCAAGGTATAAAATGAAGAAAACTCTCAAATGAAAGAGATTTTCTCACAGGCCTGTGTTGCTGTTTCATTAGAGTTAGTAGACTGTCGTGCTCATTCCTTGTGCTTTAGTTTTCCCCTTTGACCTTGTGTCGTTCTGTCTGTTTGACATGTTTATTAAATAGAGGCTGTAGACTGCGCAGATAAAATCTAATTCTGAATCTCCACGTTACAGCAATTTGCCTACTTTTAAAAAGCATCCCAAGAAGCTTTGCAGCTGAATGTTCTCTCCATTTGGATGTTTCTAACTTTTTTTAATGTTTGAAAAGTCATTGTTTGTTATTAATCTTTGTATTCCATTCGGAGCACAAGTTATTAATGAGAAATGCATTTTGCTTTTTTGCAGAAACTAAGATGGTTTGGTTTCTTTTACTGGTTATTACTGAGAAATATTATTAGCATTAAGTTTTCCTGGAACGTGTAATGTATGTCAAATGAAATTGTCAACCTAGTGCTACACTGAATGTCAATAAAGCAGAATCCAGTTTTTCCTGTGTCTCTTTAAAATTTAATTTATTCCTATTTTTTGTGACTTTTAATGTTATAGTCCAGTTGTAAACAATAAGTTACTGAAAGAGGAGAGCTGATTGTGTCCCTCTTCAGAGTCATTGCAACAAAGAACATAGCCTCTACTTTACAAAAAAAAAAAAAAAGGCACAATCGATGTGTCTGTAATTCACAAAATTTCTGTAACATACTGTCAGACTCTAACTTCTGTTTCTTGGCCTTTTTTTCAGTCTATTGTGGGTGCCGAAGGCCTGTCCCTTGCATTCCGGCATATTATCAGCTCTCTGCTGTGGTACTGCTCCCAGCATACCTGTGAAGGATTGCTACACGAAGTCATTATTTGTGTGGGCTATTTTACTGTAAACAACCCAGATAATCAGGTAAGGCAAATGGAAAATGGGATCAGAAGTTATCAAGCGCACATTTAGTCATGGATCCCTCCAGAAAACTAAATCCCCTCAACGTTGTTTCTGAAGCGCTTGGGATTCCTGTGAGCACAAATAAATGTGTTGTTTGCAAAAGAGAAGCTGAAGCTGCATCTTAACACAGAAGCATTAATTTTATGTGGCCATAAGCAAAGTCCATGTTGTTACACAGGCAATGATGCCGACCTTGCATTGATCTTAACCCGCCTTATTCGCTGCCAAGATATACTGAGCAACTGATATTTTTAATTCCGAGTTAACTTCATGTCAACTTGATTAGATGGCTGTGATACTCAAGTTAAACCCTTTCAAAGCCAAGTAAGCTAGTCTGCCATGAAGACTTGTCCTCAAATGCCAAAGTAGGCATCTCCTGGCTAGCCAGAGCGCTCATTGAAGTTTAAGCCATTCTTTTCCTTGAATCGTTTTAGTAGTGAACCAAGTACTCTGTCAAACAAACAGTGGAAATTCCCCTCTAGCTTCCTCGATTGTTGTCACTTCTGTCTCACTTACCCCTCATAGTGGCTTTTGAAATAACCCAGACACAAAACTTCAACAGTATTTCAAATATTTTAGTCTTAGAAATCTCTGAGTTTCTTGAGCATGTATGGAGCATCTCAAGGTGCATTGGGCAGGGCAGGAGTTGGCACTGGCTCTTCAGTCATTCAGTGAACCTGACTGTGGATGTGTAGAAACTGCTTTATGGTGCCTGCATCTTCGGCATGATTCAGTTTAATGGTGTGTTTTGTGAAGTTACTAATTTTGTTCTCTCTCCATGCTTGTGACACCCGGTTACTATTTTTGTTCTGCTTTTGGGGTAGGAGTTTGGGATGAGGAGCTTAGTGCCCTCAGTTAAACTGACGAGCAGAAGACTGAAATGTTGCGATTTGTCAGCAAAGGTTTAGAGAAAAGCTGTCTGATAATGTTCTTAGAGTTGTTGACTATAACTGGAATGTTAGTCTATCTTAAAGCTGACAATGCTGTCAGAAGTATTATATAATGTAATTATACAGTAATGTTTCTGTGGCTTTGGCCACAGCTGGAGGGAGGATCCTGCAGCCTCCCTACCCTACCCTCAGGAGCTGGAGCTGACTGTAGGCAACGCTTTTTAATATGATCATTTTGAAAATCCATGTGATACCGCTGCCATTTTCTGATTCCCACTGCTACACAACAGGTCGTGCTGGCATCCAGAAGTGCCAACAAACAATGTTGTCTTTTCTCTGCAGTTTAAAAATGTCTTTTCTGGCACACAAGTATAAACAGATGTGATTCATTGCACAGAGGACTTGCAACTACAAACGTGCCAGGAATAGTGCAGAAGAGGGATTTCCTACCAGCGATGTCAGCGAGAGGAGCCTGCGGTGCCTGGGGCTGCTCCGCGCTCGTGCCCTGGGGCGAAGGTCCCAGCCCGGCCAGCGGGCACCGTGCCACGGCAGCAGCTGGCCATGGGGGCCACAAACCGCCCGCGTTGGGGGACATCCTTTGCAGCCTCACTGGGGGTGAGGGCCAGTCTGCCTCTCACTGAGTTCCTTTTCAAGATTAAAACGTAGCGGTACAACTGGCTTAGGGTGGTTATTTTCAGGTGCTGACAGTGTTGTGACTTCCAACAAAGACACGTTGCCTTTCGTTAAAAGGGAAGTGCTTTCTATCCATTCAGTTACGGTTTGATTTTTTTATTGTGTAGGAGCTTCCAATTTTTTATTCCATTGTTGATCATCTGCAGAGTCCTACTAAAAATAAAAAATTGGTTTCACAGGAAAAGCTTTCAAATAGTAGGCTGGAACTCCTGGAAAGAACAGTGTAATAAAAATAGATACACTAGACTTGAGCTGTGAAAGCAAATTTCTGTGGACCCTGATAGATCTTTTTATTTCATGTTTGAACAAACTCTAGAGGAGTCAATAGCTGACATATTTCAAAGCAGATTCACATTATTCTTGCAGTCAAATGTACATTTGTTTTGAAATATCTCTAGTTTAAATAAGTCTTTTCCTCTCTTCCTTATTACAAATGTTTGTATGTTTTCAATCTTTTCAACTCTCAAAAAAAAAAAAAGAGAACAAATAAGTACAAATAGTTGTTTGGAGTTTTCAGTGTGCCTTTTGCAATTCCTTTGTCTCCACCTATATCAGCAAATAAATATCCAAAACAACATACTGGAGTAAAGAAAAAAAGACATTAATTATTAAAAAAATTTGCAGTTTTACAGTTTGGAGAACAGATAGATTTCTAAAAAGGAAATTTTACAGCCTGTCAACCTCAGCATTGACCTTCTGTAGTAGCACTGTGATTTAAGTAAGTGAATTATTACCACTATGCAGTCAAAATAATAAAAGGGCAATTTCCTAAATATTTCACATTCATAGAAGCAAATCTTCCAAAAGCATCATATGCCAATCATTTAATGTAATATAGGCTTCTCTGGTTTTATTACACTATCTGTAAAAGTCTTTATATTTAGTTGAGTGGCAAATTGAAAAGGAAAGTTCTTTTCTCTCATGTAGCTTCAAGATTCATATTTCAGTGTGGTTTCCAGGAGCTCCGGGGCAGGGGAGGGCCTCCTGGTGGGTCCCACACACGCAGAGAAGGTGGCTGGGGTCCCAGTTAGCGATTTCACCACGGTTGGCTTTTGGGCCAGGCCCAAGTGATTCTGTCGAGGAGGGATGAGGACAATGGATTCCTAAGGAACGCGAGTGTTTTGATAGCGCTTGCTCTGTTTATTTTAAAAAGACTATGATTTTGCTGACTCTGCCCACATATAATATGTAAGTAATATTCCTTTCCTTTTTTTTTTGTATTTTGTTTTAACATTCATAAAGCTTTTTCAGGGCAGCTGCTGTCACTGAAGAAATAAATCAGTTATGAAACTGAAAATTTAAAAAAGCAAAGAGTTTCTTTAATATTTTAAATGCTTTAATGTCATTTGTCAAGGCTAAACTGCACTGTCTGCTTTGTATCGGCACGTGAGCTTCTGTTTACTCCAGCGTTAGCCAGCCAGCCTTGCACCAGCAGGGATTCTGTAACCCCGTGGCAGAGCTCGGCGTCGTTAGGCATCTGCTTTGCATGAAGTATGATCAAGGAAACTGATTCTCTTCTTTTGGCCGCCAGTTAATCTATTAACATAGGAAAACAGGTCCCATGATACTAAAGACAGACATGCAGCACTAAACTGCGTAATAAAAATAATGCCCAATCTTGGAATAAGCCAATCATACTGTATCAGGCTATGGGATTACAATTTCTAATTAAAATGTTCACGTTAATTAAAAATATCCTTCTATTTCATTACATTTTTATTCCCTTTCATTGTAGATTTAATTATTATAATGAACATAATTAGCATGTGCTGTCAACTCAGTTCATTTGCATATTATATTGGATAATTGAATGTGGCCACGTAATTAAATTAATGTGAATGGCAGACAATTTGGCTTCTTTCACATTGCTGTATTGGGAATAAAAATCTTTCCATCTTCATTGCAGTCAGTGAATATTTTTCATTTGAAAAGTCATCACAAGTCAGATCCTCAGGCTCAGGGTCTTGCTTGACAGGCTCCAAAAGCACTTGCAATGTTCATTTGTCTTGCTGTGCATTTATTTAAGTAAAACTCACTTCTGTTCTTACAGTCTTTGATAGAGTGCTTTAGAAGAATCTCACTCGCTTTGAGGATTTGTAGGGTATGGAACTGTAGACTTCTAAATTGTCAAACTAACACATATTATTACTAGATTGCAAAATAAAATCTTGAGTGCAAGAGGAAAAGTGTGTGCAGCTTTAAAAAAAACTTAATTATATAAAATTAGGGGTTTTAGGTAAAAGTAAAAACTTCTCTTGGAATAAATAATGCAATTAAAAAAATTTGGGTACACAAACTATGTGTCCTTGAAGAAGAGATTTCATCCCCAAAAGTTTGTCTTCCAGTTACCTAACTAATTTCTCTGTCGCTCCAAACCTTTTATCCCTAGACACTTGGGTCCATAAGAGCAGTACCTTATTCTTCCTGTAAACTTATAACTAATTGAAATGTTAATATCTAATAATCCTTATGTTGGAAATGGAAGCAAACATAATTAGATTTAACAGTATCATTCACTTCTTAGAAATTTATCCTTGCTATCTAGATGGTGGAAGATTTATCGGAAAACATGTTTCAGGCATTCTAGCAAGTTCCATTTAAAGGAATACGGATATTTTGGGAGAAGAATTTCTCCTATCTTAAAAATATAAAATGTCAGCAGTATCACAGGTATAAATATACTGTTTAAAGAAATTAAAACATTGTATGGTAGGCAAAGTTCTGAAAGGATCATAAAATTCCTGTCTCATTCGCAGAACAAGAAAGCACAGTAGACTGTCCCCAAGAAGGACTTCGGACTGAGAATGTCTTTTTCTTTTTTTGTTAAATGATTGGCTTATAGTTATATTTTCTTCCTTTTTAGCATTTTTCCATGTGGCGAGTCTTACTTCTGTCATAAAATAGCAGTACACTTCACCCCACCGAAAGTGTATATGACATACATCCATATGTATATTCCATAAATGCTAACTGTGGTTATAAGTACTGCTGGGCTATAAAGGACACATATAAAGTGACTTTAGATTAAAAGTTACCTTCTGTAGGGAAATTATTTTGTGCTTTTGACAGCATTATTGCATATTGGGTTTCAGGACGTGGCCAGTTTCTTCTAGTGTTAGCGTGAAGAAAGAAAAATACTTTTAAAATGGAAAAATTGTGAAGATCAGAATTTGACAGGAAAAGTTGGAAGAATGCTTATAAAAATATTATGTAGAGTTTCCATATGGGTTGTTTACTAGAGGCCATCATTGGACTTCTATTATTTATGTTGCTTTTGGGGCTATAGAGTGACTGGAACAATTTTGATCTGGTAGGTGAAGTTTTTTGAAAATACAACATGGGAGTAAAGATGCAGGAATTGTTAGTTACTGTATAGTTAATGTCCATATTTGTAAGTAAATAGTATCTGAAATGACTGAATTCTGATTTTGTTAGTTTCTTTTCAGAGGAGGAATTTTTGAGAGTATGGATTTCATGAGGCTGTGGGTTTCATTCTTTAAACCTTTTCAAAAATAAAAATAATAATAATAAAAAAAGCCAAAACCCAGACACAACCTTTTAAAGCTTTATAGGTTTGAACAAAAAATCTCCATGGTAAATTTTCAGCAAGTGATTCATGTGAAGTTGTAGTCTTAGGAGCACTTCAGCTTGTGAACAAAAAATGCCCTAAGGATTAAACTCACCAAGTTAACATGGAGTAAATTTATTTTTTTTTAATCAGAGTTAGGTTGATGGTTGGACTAGGTGATCTTAAAGGTCCCTTCCAACCCAGACAATTCTATGATTCTAAATGGAAGCAGATCCATAATGTATGCTTTTTCTCTATGAGCCATACATACTCAGACCACGTAAATTCATTTACGTGAACAAGAATCTTCACAGAAGATGACATTCCTACTTCGGCAGCCAGTGGAAAGTGGGGATGCCTCTTAGGTAATTTGTCAGACACCTTTGTTGTTATTTGAGCTTACCAGTCAACTTTTTCCTATTTTTAAGTACGATCTGTGACAAACTAAATAAAATCCAACCAGAGCATGTAGGGCCTAGGGACTGCATGTTTTATGTGTCACGTCCTAATTGTATTTCTAACATTCCAAATTAAATCCCATAATCTTTTTTGGTTTTTTGTTTTGTTTTGTTTTCTTTTTTTTTAGAGGGTGCAGGGAAGGGTAATTTAACATGAGCGAAGACTTAACATGAAATCAAGTGTGTTTAGTTTCAGTTCATGGCTGGCTGATTCCTGTAGTAGAGGAAGAGAGAGCATATAGGAATTAATGTGAGAAATTAATGCACTTGGATTTATCATATTGAGTTATTCTTAAAATGTAAATGGAAAAGAATGAACTCAACTCCCAATGTCATCAAAGCCAGTTTTTCAATAGCCTTAAAATACAGTCTGCAACTAAAGCTTAGTGAAGAGCAGAGAGAGCACTCGCCGAATGCTGCCTCTGGAGAGCGACGTTCTAATCTTATTCCTGGGTCAGGAAAAAAAGAGTTTGGTGGTCTCCGCTTAATCCCCAGTGGAAATTTGTCTACGTCGAAAAAAGCACCCCAAATTTTGGCATAATCCTGCTTAATAAGTGGTTTCTCCTCAGCTCAGACCTGGGCCTGGAACAGGATGGGTTTGGCTGGTGGAGATGAGTTGGCGGAGCTGGACGCAGAAGCTTGTGCAACGGCCTCCGTCCCACCCAGCTCTCGCCTCTGCGTGAGAATTGCATTTGACACTGAAATTTAAAACAAAGTCTAAAGCCTGCAAATATTTAATCAGGCCTTGTGAGCTATTGTCTGCCTCGCCTCGTGTGTGAGGGAACTCCCTGTACTTCTCCCATAAAGTTGCAAGTTTTCCAAGGCTCTGCAGACCCCCGGTGCCTGTCCCCGACGCGGCTGGTCCCCTGCGGAGAGGACGCCAGCCTGCTCTGTGTTCACAGCGCTGGGCTCAGGCAGCTGACAGTTGTTCTGAGCACTTGGATGCCGCCCTAAGCCTGGGAGCCTGCAAGAGGCCCCCCAAAAAATAGTCTCCCAAACCCATTTCATCACGTTCAGTTCAAGTAACACTTGATTGAAGTGATACTGAAACATAAAGAAAAACCAAAATGCATTAAATCTTGCAGAGGGAGTACTCTGGAAAATCTTGCTTGTCTTCCTGTCCCCTTAGTGATGGGTAAATTGTAGCACATTTTTTATGGCAGAAAAGTACATTTTCTTGCTCTCTGTTTGAAGCTTTTTCTCAGCCAGTTCTGTAACGTGTCCAGTGGCTCAGTGTCTCACAGCCCTTTTAGTCGATGCTCAGATATTTTTCACAAAGCCTTTACATTTATTGAGGAAGCCAGGAGACAAAATGTACTAGTAATAAAAGTTCTAAGGCTGTATAGTTCCCTTGCAAGTAGGGTTTTGGAAAGTGACAGAAAATGTTTGCTTTTGAAGAGAGAAAATACTCTGAGACACACAAAAAGATTTTCTGTGTTTTAGACTGTATATATTTTAATTATTCACACCTTCTGGGCATTTTGACCCAAACTAGCTATGTTTTGAAGAATGATGGCAGAAACCTCTGCCAGTAGTCTGTCTGGATTTCTGTTGACTAAGGCCCTCTTTCTTCTCTAGCCTTTAAATCAAGAATTCCTCATTCATAATCAGTTAAGTCCCAATTGTGTAAATGAGTAGAGAATCACACCTAAAATAGCACCTTAAAGTTACAAATGGCATGACATCAAAGCAGAGGATGTCACCTAAATGTGAAGATAATTCTTCAAAAATAATGCAGGGCTGCCAGGTCCAATTCTGATCATTTCAGTGTTCAGAATAATACCTAAGGGTTTGAGACAGGGCACGGTAGTTTTGATTTGAGCTTACAGAATACCTGTATTTCTCAATATGTTTGACATATAATAGTATTCTCCTCTGATTAAAAATTATTAGGCCAATACTCAAACATATAGATCTCCTGATACATTGTTATTTTGGAAACACTGAAGTAATGATACCCTTCAATTTAACAAGGTACTTAAGTATATGATTAAAGTATGAGAGCAACCTCACATGTTTAAACATTTATATTTTTTGTTAATATGTTAAATGCTGAAAAGCTAGCATTTTTAAAATTAGGCTGTTCTTTTAATGCCTTTTCTAGTTCAGATGTTAGACCACTGTTTTCTCCTGTAGCCTGGCTGTGTGTTAAATTCACAAATAGCCTCAGTGCATGTTAGAATTGTTTCCATTCTCCTCTCATCACATTGTAATGGAGGTCATCTTTTAAAATATCTGTTTAACATTATTTACTTATTGCTGAATTTAATCACTATATGCTTAATTTGTTATCTTTCAACTAAGGGGACTTGTCATTTTTGGTGATTTTTTTTTTTTCAAGAGCTTTATCTTCATCTTTTTAATCTTTATCCAGATTTCCCACTAGCATCACTTTTGATAAAGGTTTTTACACCTTTTAACTGTATCACTGTTGTGTTTGCCATTATCCTTTCCTAAATGTTCAAACGGATGATTATACAAAAACTGCTCTCATATTTTTTTCTTGTTATGGATACATAGAGCACCACTCAATCCCTGTTCTTAAACCATAGAGCTACCTCTAAAAGGACAAGGCTCGTAATGTGGTTTATAGGAAGACTAATATTATTTCTGAACTCTGTTATCTTCTGTCTGAAAGCTTACATATGATGTTAAGAAAATAACCACTGGGATTTTTCAAATAGACAAAATTCTTGTTTTTAAATTTGAATGTAGTGTTCTGGAACGTTGGTTTTGTGTGGAAATGGTGCTCTAATTTCTGATAACTGTTAGGAGGAATTTAGAACATTCTCTGCTCTGAGCCTTGCCAGTAGTGGAGCTTGCAAAATGGAAAGAAAAGAGCTTGACCTTAAAACAGAAGAAGAGCCGAAGTGGTGACATATTCTGCTGATTAAATGCTAACAGTATGGGATCTGTTTATATAGAAGCAAAGAAATAATGCAGATCTAACTTGGAAGAGAAACTCAGGACTACTAATATAAAGACTGATTTCTTTTACAAAGTTATAAATAACCTGACATCAAACAAAAGGATTTAACTGATGGAATACTGTAGTTACAGAGATTAGATGCGCAACATTTCAGTTCCTGTTCAATAAAGTGATTAGTTGTTTGTACAAATTGGAATTGACATTTATATCAATGATAAACAAATAGAAAAGAAACATTAATAGTTCCCATACCAACAGAACAATTTTAAGATCCAAATGTTTATAATGGCCATGCTTAAGTTTGGAACTGTCAGTCATGGGAGACAGTGGAAAAGCCAAGGAGTGCCCCTGAGAGAACCATTAGCCTTTTAGTCTGAGTTGTTCTAAGAAAATTGCATCTGAATGTGAAATACGTTACAGCAGAAGAACATGGTGAAGTAGAAGAGCACATTTTAATGCTTCATTTAATTTAAAAAAAAAATATCTTTAAAAGGATGTATCTCTAGAAAGTTAATTCAGCTCACAGTGATAATCACTGTATTTGTTTCTTAGTACCTGTGGAATACACCGTTTCATTGGCAGCTTCTCCTCTCCCAGAGCTGGGGAAGGTTTCACTTCAGGAAGTTTTAAACTTTAGAAAGTTACAATTCAACTCCCGTTTTTCCTGTAACCACTTCACGTTACTATGATTTTGTCTGATACTTCATTTGTTAAAAGAGCTATAACTTCTAATTCTTGTTCAAAATGGCTAAAAACCACCAGCCTGACTGTCAAGCACTAAGAACACAACACTGTGGTGCAGAGTTAGTTACACGAGAGTGTGCACTTAAATGACTTGTAAGTTTTGTTCAGATCTCAACATTCGGAGTTTTTTTGTGACTACAGATTTCAGTTCCCTCCTTGGCAATCTTCCTCCTTTCTCTATCTAAAGATAGCAATCTTTAAACAGCAAGAAGCAACTTTTTCTTTCTTCTGTGGATGAAAGAAACTCCAGAAAGCACCCTCCAAGTCACATTCTTTCCCTGCTGCAGTGTTTCCAAGCGAGCATCCTTCTCATACTGAGGAGACCTGGCAGAGTCCGTGCAGTCCCAGGTGCTCGCGTGGCAGTGGAGAATTGTTGGCCATCATCTCTACTTTGTCCAGTTGGCAGGACATCCATCCCACTGCTCCTGCAGCATTTATGGTGGCTGTGCTCTAGCAGTGCCATTGATGCCAGCAGTGCACCTGCTGCCAAAGCTCCTGCAGTTTTATGTTGCATATTTTAACAGCATAAACCATGACGTAATGCTACGTTATAGAAAAAAGAAGGAATAAGGAAACAATATGATCAGGTCAACATCTAAAGACACTTATTTTTTAAATCTTCTGATACTTCTGTGTAGTTGATTTCTGGAAGGCAAAGTGAGCTGGCAGGCAGAGTAGCCAAGTGGCTACTAGGAGAGATGTGGGTAGTACCCAGGCTGCTGTGAGCTTTGCAAAAGGGTTACTGGTCAACTCAGTGAAGTGTCAGCTTCACAAAAAATAAGCTTTTGCAAAATCATTGCCCTAATGGCAATGGGAAATTTGTAATAAAGGAAATCATGAGGCAGCGCAACAGAATGCAAACAAGAACTCAAATTCCAGGATCTGCTTTGAAAAGTACCTGTGTACAGCGTTTCTACTTGGCAATACTTAAGTCATGTCTTCCAGTTATGTTTGTGAAAAGTCTTCAGCAGGTCTTCCAAAAATGATGGAAGTATACACCTGTGTTCTTGAGGTAGCCTGGGGTTGAAGGCTCTCGTGAATGTCCCGCAGGTCTCCAAGGGCCAGCACTGGCTATGTCCCCCAGCCCTTGACTTAAAGAATCCTGGATTAATGGGTTGTCGTTGGCAGTGTTGTTTGCCACACCAATTTGGTCATTGCTTTGATCAATTGAAAACATACCCTTGGACTTGATAACCTGTCCACTTCCTAACTAGATGCAGGAGACCAGCTTCTTTCAGGCTTAAACCAACTACTTTTCAAACTAGAATACTGTGATGAGATTTTTTTACTTATTTATTAGTTTGTGGTGGGGGAAAAGCAACCCTGGAGGAAATAATTTAATAAAATGGTAAATATTATAATTTTAGACATGTGATGAACGTCTTATAGCTTCCTAAATATATAGATAATAATTGATTCATAATATTGTGGCTCTCTGGTCTAGCACAGTTTAGTTCATTGAGAACCTGGCTTTGTGAATCATTTGAAAACTCAGTTCTTTCTGTTTTGCCTTTGTGTAGACAAAAAGCTTTCTGCTGCCTTTCTGTTCCTTCTGACCAGAAAATGAATTGGCCTCTTTGAAAGATAATTCCAATGTTTTTATGGTACATACGGACAGAAATAACTGACATGAATGATGCCTTTCCAGAGCTGCAAATGTCCAAGTGAAACAAGAAAACCCAAATCCATCAGTAGAACTAGACTAAATATTGCTTCAAAAATCAACACTTCCACTCTGCAGTAATCCTCGACTAACCTCCTGTAGTACACAAGGAGTGAACCATTTTATTTGTTACTTGCAGTAAAATATCTGACAGTATTTAACATACATGCATGGAAACACTGAAAACCCATCTGTGATCTTAATCTTCTTTAAATCTCTGGAAGGTTTTAAATTCAATTATTTTTTTCTTTTTTAAAATGCTTTACATATGTAAAGTGTGTGCAATTACAACTTGGAAACAGAAATTTAGATTGTGACCAAACCCACTACTTCATAGTTAATTAAAAAAGTAAAACTTCCCAAGACAATTTGATTGAACGACAAGTTCTTGAAAAATTAGTAGCATGTGTCTACTTTACATGCCTGATTAGGATATCTGAGTATATGAATGATATGAATATACAAATTACTAGTTCACCTCAATTTGGCTAATATTTGTTCAATATTTTATATACAGTCATTCTTCAGCATTCTGGCTGGTGTTTCAGTTTTCTCAATGAAAATTCTGTTTATTACTTACGAGACGCTTATAAACTCTGATTATGAAGATACAATTTCAAAGAGTATTCTTTTTTTTTTTTTTTGGTAAAATTAACCATTGACTCAGTAAGATTTTACTTCTGATTTGACATGTAAGTGTTGATACACTCTGTATTATTGCTGTATCATTTAGAAGATCTGCATCCTATTAGTTATGAAGATTGTATTACCCTGCTTTGACAGAAATCCATACATATGCATTTAAAAGCAATTGTAGTTTTCATTGATGATAAAAGGAATATAGAGAACATTTAAGTGAAAGACAAATGTATGTCTGTACAGTGTGTAAATAGTGTTAGGAGGTATTCTCCACAGCATCCTTCCCTTGCTACTTCCCATGGGAAGGTTGCCCCAGTTATACCAGTGGTTATGCCTCTGCCCTTGCAAGCAAGGGAAAAGGTCTCACTCCTAAGATTCTCATTCCTGCAGGATTATCAGGAAAGTTATTTTGGGGGCTTTGGAGCTTCACAGAAAAATTAAATGAGCTGCAACGTTCCCTTTTCTACACAGAGGAAAATCATACCCAAGTGATTTGGCTTCATCTGGTTTGTGAGTTCTCTAGCAAAAGGCTTCCGTACTGGGCGATCTCCTTTAGAGGGTGCCAGGAAGCAATGGCAGGAGAGGAAGGCTGCTGGAGCTGTCCTGCTGGGAATACAGAGAAGAGCTGCAGAATCCAGGGTGGATCATCCTTCTGGCAGTCCCCTCAGGTCTGTAGCCAGACACCCTACCTAAGTGACAGGGGAAGCCTGATCTCCAGTAAAATGATGAGTTCCCCTCACAACTTTATTACTGTTCCATATCACAAAGAGCTTTTAATTTTTTTGATTGATTGTCCTTTTTTATTACTCAAGTGCTGTGTGGCATATTGCTGGCTTTTGTCATCGTCGTCTGTTTTGAAAGACTGACTCTTGTTCTGCTTCAGATTTTCACACCTAGAGGGATTGCAGGAAATGGGCCAGCAATCGACTGTACGGTCAATATTGGCCCAGGTAAACTGGAGGAAAAAATGGACTCCATCTAGAGACTTTAGAAATCATGAATCATGCTTTCCCAGGTGATAAACTTCAGAAACACTCATGCAGTGGATCAGGGTGGTTATTGCATTTGCAAGTGCAGAGTGCGCTTCCCAAAGAGTCACCCGGGAGCACGGATTGCCTGGTAGGGTACAAGAGAGTGCCTGACCCTCTGGCTATTGGAGATAAAGCAAATTAGCGGGACCTGCAGAGGGCTATAAACCGGTGGGAGTGACAGAAGATAACTGATAGGCAGCCTTGAAAGGTGTTGCTCAGGAAAAAGTTCCCACAGGTCATGCCATTAGTCATCGTGCTGGGGCGGCTGCAGCAGGCATAGGAGAGTTGGAGATTCAGAGACCAAGCAGGGAAAACTCTATTCTTAAAGGTGACTCAGTAAATATTAAAAGGAAACAAAATTGGGTATTAGAGTGGCATGTATTGTGCAGCCTTGCTTATATGCATCTTACACACTTATATGCTATACAGTAAAGAGGTTACTTCATTTCAGCACAGTAACCAATTTCAGACACTCCGGCCTCTCATTTTCCACAGCCTTTTCCACTGGGAGCAGCCGATGGACTTGGCCAGTGCTTTCTGGTGCACTAGCCCTGAACCACATCAGCATGCCCTGTAACAGGGGCTCCAGCTCTGAAACCCAGCAGGCTCTTGAGTTTGGCTGGTAGCACAAAGAAGAACTTCGTTCATTCATCATGAAATAGCATTTCAGAAATGTACTGGCTGTGTTTCTTACTTGTGCATAGTTTGGGTCTTTAGAGGGTTATTCTAATGTTTACTGCATTGGGCTAAAAATAAGCTAAGCTAAGCAGGTATATCTTGGGAATTTAAGCAAGCTAAGCACAGGCAAAACCAATAAAATTGTATAAATATCTATGAATTTTGAGAGTGAGCAAAATATTTTAGAGTTTAGTATTTTTTATAAAAAAAAATAATGTGAGTTGCCTGCTCTGAATAAAAAAAAAAAAAATGTTGCTTGTACCAATTTGATAGGTCTCAATTCAGAAAAAGAAAACCACAAGCAAATATTAATGGAACCTAGGCACGTATCTGAAATTAAGCAGGTGCTTAAATGCTTGGCTGTACAGAAATGCAGTGATTTAATTAGGGTCTTGTTACATTTGATGGGCGTATCTGACTTTCAGACTAGAGAGCAAGCAACAAGAAAAGCTAATTCTAGGTAAATGTGTCTGACTTCCAGTATGTGGCAGGAGTAAAAGCAAACTTTCAGTAAGGAATTTGTGTCTCATATTAGATCGTTTTGTAAGATGAGTGTTCCAGGCCTGAAAAACTCCCTGGAATCATTCAGCGAAGTGACTGTTTAAAAAAAAGAAAAGAAAAAAAAAAGGAAAAAAAAAGGTCAAGCAGTCTTTTTCCACCATAAAGAAGTCATAGGCAGGGTTTTCATTTGTTTTCTTTGTTGTTGATGGGCTAAGTCAAGTGCTGGACTTTGCTTTCTCCATCAGTTGACAGTGAAACACGGAGTATGTGCTCTGCTAGAGCTTTATTTGTTTGGATTTTTTTCCAGTAAGGGGTGACTCATGATTTTTTTTTTTTCAGAGTACATAATATAATGTATCAGGTTTAGTAGTTGCATTAGTACAATGAGCTGAAATCATTAAATTGATTCCACATGTGATAAATGCCAGATTAAAACAATCACCAGCCCTCATATATACCTTCCTATCTTAAATGTTGATAACATCATAGTAGTAAAAATGTTGAAAAGAAAAAGATAATGAAATAATAATTCCATGAAAGCTGTGTGAGTAGCTGCACTGTTACTTTGGCAAGAGTTCAGTAATTATCCATGGCGGTTTTAGAAGAGATAAAGGAAGTGAAACGTGAAATGAAAAATGAAAAGTCCCCAAAACTTCTTTTCCTCTGCCTGTTCATCAAGTGCACAGTGACCATTAAAAAGCCATCAAAAGTTCTGTTCTGGATCGGAAATGCCAACTGCAGTTATTTTAGCACAGTTACCACTGATTTTAAGTCCATTTCTGACTTACAGAATTTACCATAGAACAACGTAGATTTATACAATAACCACTCTGGCTAATTTAAAATTCAAGCAGTAATAGCAAACTCGAAAGACGCCCACTTTCTCATGGGGTGGTAGCCGATAGTTCAGTCCAGAATCATCCAAATGTGATACTTTCCTCAAAGCAATGCCTGAATGAATGCTTGTCACGTAGTTGGCTGTCTTTTAAAAATTCCTCCTGTCTTTAAGGGCATTAAGACATTTCTACCAGTATTTTGAAAGGTTTTCAATGTCTTTTTGGCTGGTGAACTGAAAAAAAAATGCAAACTATTGCTCTGTTGATCTTGTTTTTAAACTGAACTGCATTATCAACTGAGTGTGTGCTCTGAAGGTATTGTTAAAAGTGCTTTGAAAACTTGTAAATCCCTGTAATTTATGTTCCTGTGGTCTCAACTGCTTCTTTCTGTCCTTCTGGTTTTAATTTGAATGCAGTCTTGTCTGGGTGTATACCTGTAAAATTGTGTTTTTCCAAGTACAATTTACAGTCGTGACCCTAAGTTTTACAGTGTTCTAACCTTATAGGAGCTTCCTTCTATGCCGAAAAGCCAACTTTGGGTCAAACAGCTCTTTCATATTATAATTGTCTAATCAAGGTTGCTTGGACCAGATCCGATTTTGACATTTTTTTTAGTTTATCACAAAAGCTTTATAAGAATATCAAGTAAATTGGAAAGGTTCCTTTGCAGGAGACCAGTAATAGCACTGACTTATTTCTTCAGATGTACACAGTTGTAAACTTAGCCTGCTTCATGACAACAGTCCCATTTATCTAAACAATTCTCCTTTTAGAGTCAATGGCACTGATAGAAACTGAGATAAGAAATACAGATGGGAGGATCTTTCTGGGTCTCTACTTACTGAAACTCCCTGCTCTGCAGCTTACAATCACCTTTTCTTTCTGGGGCCTGAGAATGCGTGGCAGACATCTCTCATGAAACAGAGTCCTCTCTAATTGCCAGAGAGCACTCTAGGAAAGGATCATCGAGCTTCGGCGGGGGCTTTACTTTCCTGGTGATCTCTTTCTTGATTATTTTTTCCCCTAAAGAAACCCTTACTATGTTTAAATGGCAGCGGTTGGTGATTTTCGTTTCGTCGCTCTAACTCACAGTAGTCCCCTTGCTGTAATTCTTTGTCTTTTGAATGAAGGTATTAAATTATCTATTTTATTGAAATCTGCAGGTTCATCCCTTTCTCATTTACTTACTTTTTTTGTACTTTCTTTTTGGGTGATACAGGGAAAAAAATGTTTCACAGCCTTACATTCTTTGTGTTCCTCTGCAATAAAAATAATACTTGGACACTAAACCAGAAAGTTCTTTGGACTAAATGTTGTAAGCTTTATTTTTAGTATTTACTCCTCAGCCACACTCATTTTTTTAGCATGACTTCAACACCCTTGGTGGTTAAGAGGAAGAGAGGAACGGATAGATCACGTGTTTTAATTTTGTTACGTTTGTATTTTCAGATCATTGTACAGTCTGGCCGTCACCCCACGGTGCTGCAAAAACTATGCCAGTTGCCTTTCCAGTATTTCAGTGATCCTCGTTTAATCAAAGTGCTCTTCCCGTCGCTAATAGCTGCTTGTTACAATAACCCTCAGAACAAGATCATCCTGGAGCAGGAGATGAGCTGTGTTTTGCTCGCCACCTTCATTCAGGTAGCTATCGCAGTAAAACCTAACAGCGGGGTGCAGCGTCCCTGCAGCACGTTTCCTTCCCTCTGCTTGTATGTGGAAATCATTTCACTTAACTAAAACAAGTAAACAGGGCTGAAGTACTTTAAGATTCTCTGCAGCTCTTTTCAAACCACAGATTATGCCTGTACTTGAGGCATCTTACAGCACTGAGAGGTTACCGAGTAGTTCAGGTTCTCACTGTCACATCCAGAATCCCGTTTTCGTTAAAGTTACTGGATGTGTTGGAGGTTTTGATGTAGATCCTGCTATTACAAGACAATCCTTAAAATACTGATTTTTAAAAAGCTACCATACATATAGCATATCTAAAATAAGTATATTAATCTGTTTACATGAGAATGTACAATTGTATACTGTGTACAACAGATTTACAGAGAGAACCGAACAGAAGTGTGTATATTTTATACAGAAAATACACAGAACATATGTTACCTGTCTGATCCTGCAATCTTTATTTTTGACAGTAAGCCACTGAGGTCATTATGAATACTGTTTTGAATAAGGATTTACAGCATTTTTGTTCTCTTCATCTAAATTTATACGCTGCGCTTTATGTATCAGATTTTATGCATGCCTCATGTTTTCAGTAGATTTTATTGACTGTTTCCAATTAATAAATGCAGGGGTTTTGTAAACACTCTACTATTAAAAAATAATATGCTTTTAGGAGTCTACTAACTCTGTATCGGTGACCTGAAAGTTACTGTTGTTGATACAGAAACATTAGTGAAACTCCTTTTCCTGATGCTTTACAGCTAGTCTGAGGGCAGACTGCATGGAATTGCGAGAGAAGGCATAAGAACTAAATATTTACTAAAAGTCTTAGCACAACATCAAACTTCTGAGTACAACTATGTTTTATCTTTTTAATACTAGAATAACTGCATGGGAGTTTATAAAAAAAAAGTTCGGAGCTTACTATTAAAAGAATTTGCCATATAGTAATGAGCTTCTGGTTAAATACAAAGCTATAATTCATCTTTTAATTTCTTACAGTGAAACTACAGATTTCGGTGTAAAAGATGCAATGGTGAAAAAATAATTGAAGTATTCTGAGTAAATGCAGCAAGTTTAGTTTGGGGTTTTTTTAGTCAAAAACCACAAAGAGTGGAGGATAGTGTTCCCTATATGAATAATTAAGGTTATATACTTTGATTTCTCTGCTAGCAGAGAGAACAGCATTTAAATCCCTGGTAGCTACAGCAAAGCGTAAGTATATTTACAAGGGACGACGTTATTAATTTGATTTCCAATTAGAGGCATATCTGAGATGCCAAGTCCACATACTATTCTTGCAGGCTTTTTTAAAAGGGTGTTTGTTATAATAAATCTGGAAGATCCTTGTGTGCTGTAAAGTGGCACATCTTTGCTGAGTTCACTGCTACTTTAGCATTTTACCCATTTTAAGACGTTATCCCAAATGTTGCACATGCACACACACGTGGAGAACGGCTCTGAGAGGAGCTGAGGAGCACGGAGCCTTCCCTCAGGCCTCTGACTTCAACTCGCTGCTGTTTGCTGAGCAAATCTCTCATTTGCTTCGGTGGAAGGTTTTGGAAAGACTGGAAAATGTTTTCCCTGGGACTAGAAAATGAGATTCTTCCTGTGCCAGGGAACTCAAAAAGGTTTGGTGGTGTGTTCAAATATAACACTTAAATGCAGTGTGTTAAATGTGTGCAGTGTAAATCAAAAGAAAATGATGGCTGAATTTTACGACAATCCCACGTTATACCTCCCTCCCGACAGATTTATTTCCGTCATCTGAAGTTTGCATCATCCTTTTTATTTTTGTTACTTCTGGTTCTAGATGGGCTGAAACAATGATAATCTGTTTAACTGTATCCACTGTATCTCTGATGTCAAATAATACCCTCTCTGCTCAGTGGCTACTCGCTCAAACGAAAGATAGGATACTAAAAGCCTTTTCCAAATGCTGACTTGGAGAATCCTGCGTGTTTCTGAGGGAAGCTGGTGTCCTTGCTGACTCCAGAGGATGCAGCATCCCGTCGGATACCAGCGGGATCACACGTGGCCACCTCAGCTGGTGACACAGCTGGCCACTGTGCCGCCCGGAGCTCCTCAGGGCTGCGGGAGAAGGGAGAATTCCCGTGCTGCGCCTCAGGAGATCAGCGCTTGGGCTCCCAGGTCGCTGGGAAGCACGGCCGATGAAACTGGGATAACTTGAGAATTATGGAAGAGTGCACTGGGAGTCAGGATCATAAATCTAAAATGCCATTTGTTTCAAAGAAACACAGCGATAGTAAATGTTCTCTTAAATGAATTCTCTTAAATTAAAAGTC
>BJBW01005520.1:30436-46356 GCA_004320125.1 Scolopax mira
TCTGCATCACGATGAAAGAAATACGGTAAATTACAAAAATGAATTTGGAGTTTGGGGAGAGGCACTCCAGCTTACATTTTTGACTTCACAGCCCACGCGTAGTCCAATCTGCTGCTCATTGCGTCAGGAACACAGAGTGTTAACCTTTATTAAATGCTCTCTGGTATCATGTCTTCAAATGTGATCCTGTACATGCACATATTTAATTAACTGTCACAAAGGCTACCTTCAAAAGTTTCAGGTTGCAGACGCCGTGCGGCCGTGCCAGTACACCCAAGGAGCCAAAAATGAGTAAAATACTGTCCTGTAATTACCCTGTAGTTTGTCAGTTTGCAGAAGAGTTGCGAATTATTTTTTTTTTCCTTTCAGTTGTTGTAAATAACATGTTAAATACCGTTAGCTTCTTTGGGCTAAACATTGGAAAGATTCTCAGCTAAGATGGGTATTACTTGTTAAACACATTTATAATTCAAGTGTGTTGATGGGAATCTGGTCTTTAGTGGCCTGTATTTTGCATAAAGTACATCGCCGGGACAGTCACTTCTCCCTAATGGCCAGCAGAAATCCACCACCGTTTTGCTGACTGTTTGCCAGAAGATGAGCAGTTTCAGGTCTAAAGCGTTAGCTTTGTGGTTAAAAATAAATTATAAAATTAGCATAAATTTATGGACATTGTTACTGTCAACATTATACCTCTTTGTCTGAAGCAGCCTCCTGCAGTGTCTGCAGCACAAACTTTCCAGGGTTGTGTTTGCAAGAGAATCTGTTTGAGAAACAGCTAAAATTCAAGTGAAAAACAGCTTTTTTTTTTTTTTTTTTCACTGTTCAAAATGAACTTTTAAACAAAAATGACTATGTGGTGACATGTGAGTGTGCTTTCTAAACGCTCCCCGGGTTGCAGAACTGCTGACTTAATGATAGTATAAGCAGGATTATTTTTATCCATTATATCGCTTGAAAGACGGCGTCCCCTGAAAACGAAACGGGAACGATGAAGCTGCTGGGAGTAAACGGTGGGAGCTCAGGCTGCCTCCTTGGGTGCTGCGTGGCTCAAGCCCCCTAGCCCCCTGCGTGCACGCTGTAGCCCCCTTCACGTTGCCAGCAGTGCTCCTAGGATTAAAAACCGCCTTTATAAATATCTTTGGGGGAAGCGGGGAGCGAAACTCCTCCGCAGCCCGCTGTGGAAGAAGGTGCTGAGCCAGGGGAGCGGGGTGGAGGGTGCCCCAACTCGGAGGCGGTGGAATTGTTCCCCCGTGGGTGCAAGGCCGTGAAGTGTGTGTGTAACGATGTATAGCATTCCAGTGCGTAAAGCAGAGGCTCCTCATCCAAAAGCTTAAAAATCTAAGCCTTTTTGTGTCAGAGCCCTCTGCCCCTCTTTTTAAAGCAAAACCTCGGAGTCCCAAGCTCCACGGAAGCGTCACCCCATGATCTGAGCTGCCCTGGGTAGGGGGAGGGGAGTAAATGATTTAGAAGTATCTCAAATTGGCCGCGCGTTCGTTATTCTTGTTTTATTGCCATCTTATATTGAGAGGGAATAACTCGGTAATTTTACGTTCTGTCTCCAACAGAAAAATTTTTCAATTCTCAAGATTATCTTGAGCTGTCCAACAGATTCCCCCGCCAGTCCTGGGAAGAAGCTCGACAGTTCTTCTTGAAAAAATAGGCATTGCATTCGTTTTTTAAAGTCCCTAATGCCGTTGTGCTGACCGGTTCCTGCTGACTACCTTCTCTAAAAGGCTGTCCCGAGAAGCTTTTGATACTCTAAATACTTAACGCTGTAGATACATAATTTGCACTATTTATATCCTGAGTACTGTAGATAACTTCCAAGTTCTGTTTTGTAATTTTGATAATTTGAGTTTTGTTTCATTCGCGTGTATCCTACGTCAAGGTCTGGGTGTTTCCTACCCTCGCGATGTGGTGGCACTGGCACTGCAGAACTGCTGAAGTAAGATTGCAAAGAGAGTGAAAAAAATATGTTCTATATATCTTGTAATAAAATAACTTATTCTGTCTGTAGCGTGACTTCTGTGTTGTAAATGTTGGTGTTTGAATCTCTGTAAGGCTTGAGAGAAGGAAGAAAAACAAAACAACAAAAAGGACTACTAAGATGTCTTTCCAGTTAATCAAAAGTCTTATGAATTTGTCAGATTTAGCTCTGAGAAGAGTTCTTCGTTTGTAATTCTTTAATTTTTTTTTTTTTTTTTTTGTGATTTGGGCTCAGTCATGTAATAACGGATTTTTTTAAACCACGCGCATTTTTAACGTTTCGGTACGACTTTAATAACGCCTGTTTAAACCTCGTGATGTTCACTTTAACGCCGGAGGTTCCGTGAAGCTCGATTAAAACGTGGAAACGGCCCCGTGTCTCGGCCAGGTTTATTCTCCGCGCTTCTGAGGGCCCCGCCGGCCCGAGGGGACGGGGCTTCCCCGGGGGCCGCGCCAAGCCCGGGCAGCGGGCACCGCGACCGGCACCGGCTCTCCCATGGCCGCCGAGGACCCCTCGCCGCACCTGAGGCGGCAGCGGCCATCCCCCTCCGCCCGGCGAGGGCCGCGGCGCTGCCTGAGGCGAGGCCGCCGCCTGAGGGGGAGCCGGGGCTCGGCGGGAGCGAGGCCGCCTCAGGCTGAGGTGATTTTCCCGCTCTCCCGGCCCCGCTGAGGGAACAGCTCGCTGCAGCCGAGCCCAGGGGAACGCGAGGAGCTGAAACCCGGTCCAGACGGAGACAGGTACCGGCGGGGGTCCCGCGGCGGGAGGGAGGGTGGCGGGGGACGGGACACCCCGGTCCCACCTGGCCCCGGGCAGCAGGGGAACCCCCGGCTGAGGCGGCCCCGGCAGGCCGGGCTGCTCCCCGCGCCCCGATGGCGACTGCGGAGCGACCGGGCGGGCCGGCTCGGTCCCCGAGCACCCGCTTTCTAGGTCCCTGGGCGTGGCGGTGTCGGGGCCGTCCCTACCCCGGCCCCTTACACTCAGGTAGGGCCCAGCTCCCCTCGGGCTCGGCCGCCCGGGCAGGGATACGGTGAGGGGGCCGGTCAAGGCTTCCCGGGCCAGGCGAGGATACCGGGAAGGGAGCGACCGCTGCCGCGCTCCCTGCGATGCCGAGGGCAGATAACGAGCCGCCGTCCGCGTCTAGACGGGGGGGACGGACGCCCCTCGGCGAGGGGGAGGCCCGCCTCGCCGCCGCCCCAGGGAGCCCCCGCGGCCGCGGCCCCGCAGGGCGGCAGGTGTGGGCACGGCCCGGCGGGGCCACTCCGAAAGGGAAACCCGCCCTCCGCCGCCCTGGCTATAAATAAGCGGCGGCGGCGGGGGGAAGCCGATTAAGGCGGTGCGGGAAGGCCGGGACGGCAAAGTCGGGGCTGCGGGTCGTCCGCCACCGCCCTCCCGCCCCCGTTTCCGTTTCAATCCTTGCCTCGCCTTGTTTTCCTCTTTTTTTTGTTTGGTTTTGTTTTTTATTAAGTCCAAAATATTTAATCCCACTATTCAACCGCTGACTCTGACAATAAATAACAATAACTTACTTTTGTTCGTTAAGGGCTCAAAACAATCCGTCCTCCGTCCATTGATAACTTAACATTATTAGTACTGGTTTTCCCCGTAAAAAAAGTCTCGTTTCCGTGTCCCGTTTTTCCAGCGATCGTGCGGGCCCGGGCGAGGCATCGGGGTGAGATGAGGCTGGACGGCGCGGCTCCGCGGCCGCGGAAAGGCGCGTACGTGGGGAGAGTCTCTCCCCCTTTTGTCTGGTTGGATTTGTTGGTTGGTTGGTTTGGTTGGCTTGGTTGGTTTTTTATGTTTTGGTTGTTTTTTTTTTTCCCCTTCCAAAAAGGGAAGAACAGGCGCCCTCGAAGCAAGCGGCGGGCGAGGCAGCCTGTCGCCGTGCCGGGCTCCAGCGGTGAAATCCGCGTTTCTTTGAGGGGAAAAGAAACATCGAAATCCGAAGGGAAAAAAACCCAAACAACGAAATAACCAGGGCGGGGGCTCTCTCTCCGGTCTGGTGAAGGCAGCGAGGATCCCGGTGCTTTTTTGGCCGTCAGTAACATATTTTTTTTGTTTGTTTTTAAATAAGAATAATTAAAAAACAAAGGCGTTTGTCCGGCGCTCTGGGAGCGGCCCGGGGCCGGGTGTCTCATGCAGGGAGCGCAGGCATGCGGAAGTCCCGCGTCGGCGGGCGGCCTCACGTCTCGGCCGGGCTGGGCACCATGCTGTTGGGGGTGTCGGGGAGCTGGGAGGACAGCGAGGTCACGTCGCTGCCGGAGGAGGTGCCCAAGGAGCCGGACTCGGAGAAGGAGACCTAGGGGAGCAGCGGCGGTGAGGGCCCGGCCCGCCGTTCCCCACCCCTGGTCCCCAGCCACGTCTCTCCCACCCACCCCACAACCCCCCCCCGCCACTTCCCGCAGCGCCCGGGACAGGGCACCGGCCCGCCCGCCGCCCGAGGGGGCGGCCCGGTGCGGCGGGGCTCACCAGCTGCTGGAAGGCGGCGGGCTGCTCCAGGTCGCTCTGCAGGGCGAACTCGCTGAGGGCTTTCCAGGGCGGCTGGTAGGTCTGGACCTCCACGGCGCTGCCCTGCACGGCGCTTTCGTGGCGGATGGGGCTACCGGCCACCAGCGGCGTCCCGGTGAGACCCTGCAGACTCTGCGGGCAGACGGGGGTGGGGGCTTCAGCCCGGGCCCCCTCCCCTGTAATCCCCGCCACCCCCCTCCCCGTCGGGGCTGGCGGGCGCTCACCGTCTTGTCGCTGTGCTGCTGCTGCTGGAGCTGTTTCATCAGGATGGATTTCTTCTTGTCCTTGCAGCGCTTGTTCTGGAACCAGACGCGGATGACGCGGGGGCTGAGCCCCGTCATCTCCACCAGCTGCTCCTTCATCAGGGCGTCGGGGCGCGGGTTGGCGGCGTAGCAGGTCCGCAGCGTGTGCAGCTGCTTCTCGTTCAGCACCGTCCGTACGCGGGTGGTCTTCTCCGCCGCCTTGTGCGCAGCCGGCCGCGGGGCGGGCGGCCGCCCGGGCACCGGCTCTGCTCCGGGGAGGGCGCGTACCCGTCAGCGCCGCCTCCTCCGCGCCCCGCTTCCCCGTTCTCCCCCCCCCCCCCCCCCCCCACCCCCCTCCTCCTCCACACTCCCCTCCCCGCCGAGGGGGAGCAGCCGGTTACCTGCCAGGTGGGCGGCGGGCGGCGGCAGCGCGGGGCTGCGCGGCCCGCGGGAGGCGGCGGTGCCGTCGTGGTTGGGCCCGTGGTCGGCGCGGCAGAGGAGGTCGCGGTCCCGCAGGCAGAACTGGTCTCCGGGCAGGAGCTGGCGGCCGCAGGCGGCGCAGCGGAAGCACTCCAGGTGGTAGACGTGGTCGCGGGCGCGCATCACCAGGTCGCTGCTGCTGAAGGAGGCCCGGCACTGGGCGCACTTGATGCCGAAGAGCCTGCGGGGAGGCCAGGCGGCGTCAGGGCCGTCGGGGCGGCCGGTTTTCGTTTGGGGGAAATTCGGGTTGTTTCGTTGTTTTGGTTTTTTTTTTAATTTTTTTTTTTTTTTTTTAAGGGGTTTTGTGGGATTTTTTTTTTCCGGTAATTTCGGGGTCACCTGCTGTAGTCCCGCTTGCAGTAGGCCTTGCCGTCCCGCAGGAAGCATGTGCAGGTTTCGTCCAGGGGCTGCCCGCACTCGGCGCACTTGAGGCAGGCGACGTGCCACTCCAGGTCCGGCGACACCCGCAGCAGGAAGGGGTCCTGGATGCGGCCCCCGCAGCCCGCGCACAGGGCCAGCCCCGGCCGCCCTGCCGGGAGCGAGCGGGGCACGGTCAGAGGCAGCGACAGGCCAGAGCAGAAGCGCCAGCAATTAGGGAAAGACACTTTTTTTTTTTTTCCCTCCTACTCTTATCTTTTTTCTTCCCCCCCCACCAAAAAAAAAAGAAAAGAAGAACGAGAAATAAAGACAGAAACACACAGAAAGAAAACCAACAACAACAACAACAAAAAAGAATAGAAATGCGAAAGAAGATAAGTAAATACAGCCAGAAATTAAAAGCCAAACAAAACTAAACCAGAAACTTGATCGAGGGAAATAAATGGAGAAAGAGACACCACATTAGAATTTCGTAAAAGGGAATAAAAGCAGAAACAGAAAAGCTACAACAAAAGGTGAGGAAAAACTGAAAGAAGATAAAATAAATTAAAACGGATTGACAGAAAGAGAAACAAAACCAATGAAAAAAAACCAGAAAGACACAGTTAAAACGAAAACAGTAAGAGACAAGAAATCAAAGGGAGAGAAAGAGAAATAAACCCAAACAAAACCAGAAGAACAGAAAGAGAAATAAATAAAAACGGAAAGAGAAGTTTAGAAAAAAAAAGACAGACAAACCGAAACACGGAAAGAGAGACAGACAGACAGACAGACAAACGGTAACGCGGGCAGAGAAAGGGGGAAAGAAAGAAAGAGAGAAAGAAAAAGCGGAGGGGAAGACGTAAAGAAACGGAAAGGGCGGAAAGGAGCGAGACCAGCGGCGCGGACAGGCGAGAGGACAGGCGCTCGGTAAGGAGCGGGGGCGGCGGGGCCGGGGAGCGCGGGGCGCAAACGGGAACGGCGGCACCGGCAATGCCACCGGCCGAGCCCCGCGGCCGCCCGCGCCCCTCCGCAGCCTTTCCAGGGCGCTGTCACCGCGCCCGCGGCTCCGTGCCGGCGCGGCGGCCGCCCGACGGCAGCGCGGAGCCCGGCCCCCGCCGCGTCCCGCGGCTCCCCGCACCCTCCCCGCACTTACTCTTGGAGGGCTCCCCCATGGCGCCCGGGAGCGGCCGCGGGAGGAGGATGTCCACCATGCGGGCGGCCCCCTGCGCACCGGCCGGCGATGCGGGATGCGGCGCCGCCGCTCCACCACTACCCGCGGCCGCGCGGGGCGGGGGCCGCGCCCGCCCCCCCGGGCCCGCCCCGCCGGGGCCGCGCCGTGATGTCAGCGCGCACCGGCCGCGGGGGGGGGGGGGGGGGGGGGGGCCGGGGGGGGGCCGGGCCGGGGGGGGGGGGGGGGTAGGGGGGGCCGTGAGGGGAGGGGGGCGGTGCTGACCTCACCGCGCGGCCCCCAGAGGCGATTGGCGGCGGCGGGGAGGGCGCCCGCGGATTGGCCGTGCTGAACAATGGGCGCGCGGCGGGGCGCGCAGCGGCGCGGAGCAGCGCGGACTCCCCGGGCCGCCCCCGCGGGAAACCGGCGTGGCGCGGCCCCGGCGGCTGGGACGGGGTGGGTGGCCCTGTGTGCTGCGCGGGAGGAAGCTCCTCCTCCTCCGCGGGGGCGGTGTGTCCGCGCCTGAGCACCCCGCGTACCGGGCGGCACGACGGCCGCCCGACAGTCGCGGCCGCCCGCGGGACCCGCCGACCGACCGACCGACCGGCGCGCGGTGCGGTGCGGTGCGGTGCGGTGCCGTGCCACCTGGCCCTCTCCGCGGCGGGGACGGCGGCGACATCCCGAGGGGATGGAGATTCATTTTATCTTTTTATTCCTCGTTTCCCCTGTTATTTTCCTTGGTTTTTTCCCCGTTTCCTCTGTTATTTTGCCTTTTATTTTCTCCTTCTTTTATTTCTCCTTTCCTGCCCTTTCTCCCCTCTTTCGCCTTTTATTTCGTTTTCCCCGCGTTCCGTCGTGCTGCAGGCAGGTGCCCGCGGACGGGCGCGGCGGGACAGTCCCCGGCGCTGTGCGGAGGCGCAGCCCCGCGGCAGAAGGGCAGGGGGCTCCGCGGGGGTCGCCGGCTCGAGGCTGCGCGCCCGCGGAGCAATTGTCTGCGGGGGACGGTGCGCGGGAGGGCTGCCCCGACGGGCCCGAAGGGGAACGCTGTCACGGTCGGGGCGGCCGTCCCGGGCAGCAGCTGTCTGATGAGTTTAAATTAGAGGAAAAAATAGTATTTTACCGCACTTTTATGCACCTGATCCCGTGCTGCTCCTGCAGATGAACCTCTCCTGTTGCTTTTTAATACTTTTATTCGTTTTTCCTCCCTCTTTCCCCCCCGTCTTCATGTGCATGAGCAGAAAAATGGGGAGAGCACTTCAGCGGCCTTTGACTCCGTTTTAAATTTCCAAAGACTTTGTAGCGCAGCAGCATGAGTGGCTCAAAAGCTGAAATTGAGATTGTTGCTGGTTTGGGGCTTTGGTCCTGTCCCTCCCCCCCATGCAATCGCCCTTTTAATTTTACACACAGAATTTGACAGGTATAGACCAACCTATACAGCTCAGGGAGGGCACAGTTTTAGCTGAGGAAGAGCATGCTGTGCTCATTTTGCTTGGAGCAGGGAGACAGGATGGGTTTTCCAGCTGAAGCACTTGTTTTTTCGGGTGATCGGGCACCCTGGTGTCGCAGAGGGTGAGGAGGGGGAGTGGGGGTTTTGGTGTTTGACTGTTTGACCCAATCTCCCAGCCTGACCACAGCCCCTGATACACCGTTCAGGACCCCAAGTGCTGAAAGCAAACATTTAAGTTTGCAGCGGAGCTGGAGGTGAGAGGCAGGATGGCGTTTGGGGTACCCTCTTCAGCAGGGGCTTGTGCCTCCAGGGCATTTTGGCATCCCTGTGTTTGTGGTCCAACCGCTGCCTGCCGTTAGCGGGGCTCGTTTGTCAGCTGAGCTGAGAGGTGAGCAATGGGAAGGGCATTGGAAAAGGGCATTTGGCTGTCTCTCCAAGGCGGGGTGACCCCGTGGGACGGGTGACGGGAACCTCCACAGCGCTGCCACGGCTGTGGGGTGACACAGTGTCCTGCCTGTGCTTGGGCGCCTGGCTGGAAAGGGGGTGCAGGAGGGTGACTTCAGTCTGAGCCGGAATCCACGGAGCCCTGAGTGAGTCAGTATCTGCATGTGTTAACAATAAAATGTAAAAATAAAATGTCAGAGTGATAGGAGAATGAGACACGTCTAAGAATACAGCAGCTTGGCAGGGATGCTCCATGTTGCATCACCCTTTTCTCCCTCAAGGGCAGGGTCCTCCCAAGCCTCCCACCGGCTTTGGGAGCAGGAAAGGTTACAGCTGAGCCACCCAAACTTTTCCAGCACAGGCACACCTGTGTCGGTACCGAGCTGCCACCAGGCAGGTACAGTAGGACTGGACTCGGCTTGTGACAGGAGATAGGAGCTGGGTGTGGAAAATCCCAAAAAAGGGCTTGCCAGGGAAATGCTGAAAGCCCCCGAGCCTCCTTTAGGTGATGTGTGAAAAACTTTTAAATGCTGAGAGGCACAAAACCAGTCCCATACCACCGTATTCTACAAACAGGTTGATTGTCGATTCCTTTGGAAGTTGTTTAGGGAAAGCACTTTGTAAAATCATAGGATCGTTCAGGTCAGGAGAGATCTCTGGAAAACCGCTTTCAGGTCACTTGGAAATACTGGAAGCATTTGCTAGTCAAAACCAAATGCAGTCTCTGCTGCTGCACCGATTACTCCTATCTCGCCTCCACCCAGTGCCCAGAGTTCCCAAACACTTTCGGGGCAATTCTGGCCGGGTTTGGGGCAAGAGCTGGCAGGGGCTGCCTGGCCATGGGGCGAGCTGGCTGACAGCGCTCCCCGCTCTCTACGGAGCAACACTTTGGGTTTTGCTCCCAAATAGAAACACAAGTTCCCTCTAGAAAGGGGAAACGGTAACATTTTTGTTGTTGTTGTTTGCAGCAGATTGCAAAGGCAGTAAAGGCTGATTCTTTTAGAGCCAGCCATGGATTAAGTCCATTATAAAATTAAAACAGATGGAACACAATTTCACTTACATTACAAAAAAGGACAGGAACCATCTGCAATAAGATTTAGTATTGCAAAGCTATTGTTATCATGTTACCATTAAAACCTTTGATGAAGGGTTTTCTTTTCTTTCATAAACTTGTTCACATGAAACAAATGTTTTATTTATCCATCCTCCTAAGATAATCATATTTTATTTAAAAAGATGGCATCTCTCTCTCTCAAAAAAAAAAAAAAAAAGATGACAGCTCTTGGTTCTAACAGAACATGTAAAACCAAAGAAATGTAAAACTCCAACGTCGATCCACTGGGGGCTTCAATGAGGAGGGTGTAGCCAAAGGAGAATTCCCAGTCCATTTTTCCTTTAAAAACATTTCCTTGTGTTTGGGGACAATGTCTGATACTGAAAATAGATAATTAATGAGATAATGGGATACTGCATGTCACCTCCTGTCCAATGGGATTATCTGATGGCTAATTATGGACAGATTGTGATTAATGTGATTATGGATTGGATATTAATCTGATTCTGGATTGATCTAGTTATGTTTTAGTCTGCTCCAAATGGTTAATTGGATCTGAGATAATAGAAATGCAGCTTGCACCAGATTTTGCCACATCAGTTGATGAAGTATCTTTTGATCTGGGTGGGTTGCGAACAATAAATTATTTACAGCTGTTGAGAAAATGACTCTTCCTTAGAATGTAGTCATTCATTTTATTTTCGAGAGCCTTTGAAAACAAAATCAATATCCTTTTTAAAAGGAGATGTTGACAAAAGAAAGGCACGTACATAACTCACAAACAAATGTGACGAAATTAAACAGTGGTTAACCCGGTGGCCTAATGTCTGGTGATGCATTTGAATTGCTATGTGGAGCTTTGGGCTCAATTCTTCTGAGACCAGCAGGGGTTGGGAGCATTGCAGGGGAAGAGGGCCCAGCTCTGGGGAAAGTGGTATTGCACAAGCGCTACTGCCAGCCCTGCTATTGATTAAGAATCAGCCATGGTGAAATGGCAAAGGCAGCCCTTGCCATTCTTTCCCCTCCGGATAAGATGGATTCAGAAAGTTCAAGGGCGCAGAAAGGGCTTGTTGGCCCATCTCATCCTTCATACCACACCATGCAATTGCACCCAGTATTATTATTTTTTCCCCATTAACTTACAGTTGACCTCAGTCGTGTCTCCCAGAGATGCATCTGGTCTTGATGTAGGCTGCCAGTGTGGGAGAGGCTGCCCTACTCCCTGCAAAGCCATCCTGCTTGTTAACTACTTTCACTGAAACGGCAAATTAATTGTATATTTTAGGTTCAAGCCTCAGCCGCTGGATCTCGTTACGCCATTAAGTGCGGGATTAAAGGCAATGGGTGAATTATAGCATCTTAGACTTTGTGACAGGACAAGCGGGAGGTGCCCTACCCTTCGTCACCAGGTGGCATAAGTGGCAGGTAACTTCACCAGAAGGTGTTCCTCTCTCAACAGGCTTTGAATAGAAATAGCAAAAACCAATCAGGCGCCGAAACACTGAAAACGGAGGCCTATTGCAGCTGCTGCACTTAACACCGAAGGAAAAAAGGAAAAAGCAACTTTCCCTGAAGTGCTTGCAGGCATGGAAAGGGCTATTCCCCTGGGGGGATTTCACACTGGGTGTCCCTACCTCTGCAGGAATGGCTTGGGCTGGCAGGAGCGGGAATACGGTGGCATCTGGATTCTCCTCCAGCAGCACAGCAGGCAGAAAAAGCAGCTACCTGTTTAAAAAATAATACTGCTATAATCCGGCAGAGCATTGTACACGCATCTCCCATTAGCGACAAGGCAGCTGCGAGCCGGAGGAGGGCGGCAGGTCGCAAAGCGCCCACGGCGGGGGCCCGCACGGGGAGCGGAGCGGAGCGGAGCGGAGCTCTCCCCGCCGGCGTCGCTTCCCTCATCCTCGGCACAAACCGCCGCCGCCGCTGGGCAGGACAAGCTGCCTTCCAAGGTAACCCGAGATTTTGCTTCCAGGAGGTTATGAGGGTCCCTTTTCACCCGTGATCTCGACAGAAGGGGCTTTTTTTAACTCCTCCGGTGATCTTGTTCTCTAGGAATATACAGCAAATGCGATGTTGCTCCCCAACTCCCTCCTTACTTGGCTGGCACATGGAAATGATTAGCAAGTGAGAGGAGTTTATAAGAAAGGGGAAACACCTGCTTGTGGTGGTTTTGCAGGCTCATTGTCAGTAAAGTGGTTGTCCCTCCTATGGGGACAACTTTTGCTTTGGGAGAGTTTTTTCCCCTGTCCCCCCACTGTGGAAATAGGGCTCGTGGTGTTGTCCCCTTCCAGAGGGCTGCCCTAAGATCTGAAAGAGGAGTTGCTGATTCGAGAAGGGTGAGTGGTTGTAAGGTGATCTGGGCAGAGCATTAAGCTCACCTGTAGCAGTGTTTTATTATAGAGGAACTTAAGCGTCAGACATGTTGATATGTATTTTTGTGCCAGTGAGGATGAGGGGCAGAGAGCAGGACCCCAGTGAGATGTGTTCCACGTCATGCAGAGGGTCATGTATTCACGGCTGTGGGGAAGGGGTGAGTGCAGGGGGATGAGCGATGTCCCGGGGTGGCTGAACCCCTTTGGTCACATGAGCTTGGTCATGAAATAACTTCAGCAGCAGAGATCTCTTCTGCTGTCACTTCCGAGGTGGGGTTTTGTCCTGTCCCTCCCTGGTGCTGGGCTGCAGGTCCTGCCTGTTGGTTGGAGAGCCCCACCGAGCTGTAAGCAGGTTGCAGTTGCTTTAACGTTATTGGATTTTGACAGATTAGGAGGTGAATCCTTTTGTGTGTTGGGGAAGCTTCCCAAATGAAGCTCCTTTAATTTATCTGAGTCAGCTATCCCCAGGGTGGCTGCAGAAGGAGTAAGCTAAGGATGACCTGTGACAGAGGGGACCATCATAGCAGTAATAAAAAAATTCCTGCCCTTCACTAAATCCCTTAGTCATGAGGATGTATTAGCTGGATTCCATATGTTTTAATTAGGAATTATGTATTTTAAGGCAACTGAAATCCGATTCTAGTGAAGACATGATTACATATTTGTAATGGTTTTCATTTCATTTGGCTTTCGTAGAGATACCAGTACCGGTACCTGGCTCTTAGTTGCAACCAATTTTTTTAAAGTTTGAATAATTCATGTTATTGATTTTTTTTTTCTTCTTTCTACCCATCCCAATTGTGTGAAAAAATGTAATTCTCTTTCCAATACAGAAATTGGGTCAGCAGATCCTAATGAAATAATCCTGGATAACAATGCACCATACAAGGATCTGCCCCCACTAATTAATGACTCATTTTTCTTTCAAAATCCAAAGACCTTTCCTCTGCCTGCAGTGGACAGTGACTCCACCTTCAGTGGCACCTGTTTGTTGCACACCTTACCATTTTTATTATTGTCATCCCCTAGGTGGGGAGGTCACACAGGAAAAAAAGCTTTTTGCCATCGTTGAGCTAATATGGATCTTGCTGATATAATCCCTACCTATAAGCTCCTAAGCACTGGCCATAAGTGATAAAGGCTTCCTTTGTGCTTCAGGGTGTAATCCGCATCAAGCCAGTTTCAATAAGGATTACGTGCATCTGAAGTGTTGCTGAGGGTTTTGAATCAAAATTATAAACAGAAAACATAATAAAAAAGCCTGTTGTGCCTCTGGATTGGTGACACCTTGATATCTGACCTACAGGGTGGCGATGTCACCCTGCTCATGACAATATGATGTTAAAGCTGTTAAGCCCGATACATAGTGAAAGGATCTTTTTATTCTGAGCTACGATGCAATTAAGTCAATTTTGATAGTAGCTCACTTTTGGTTTGCTGGGAGGTATTCAAAAACAGATAAAATGAGATTAGTTTGTGTATTTTTTTGCTTTTGGGTTTTTATATGTCCACGTGTTTTTTCTTTTTGTTAAAAATTTCATCCCCATGAGTTGTACGTGTTAGAAGCTCAGTTTTGGAGCTTAAAATAGGATTATGAAACACTTTTAATGAGTAAAACACCTTAATTAATGGCCAAATTAAGGATGTCCAGGATATCCTTATTTTGCTTTTGTTGTTCCTTTTGTTGGATTACTGAGGGTGCAGATAGGCACTTCTATACTTCATAAAACTTCACATCTCTGAAGAGTTACGCTGCACCTTAACGACCTCTCCAACTGACGGTAAAGAGCTGCTTCAATTATTTATCCTCTTCTCAAACCCATCTCAGGGTCCTGTGATTTCAGCAAAATCATCCATCCCCTCATCTTCATGAATTTTTTTTTTTTTTTAACCCGGTGATTTGCGCAATCCAGAAGAGGCACAGGAAGCCCCAAACACTCATTCTGTTTTCTTCATTTTTTGGGGGACTGGCTGAAGGCTGGTTCCCAGCCCCAGCAGAAGTTAGAGCAGCCCTGGAGCTTCCTGAATCCATCTGAATCAGGCACAGGCCCTGAAGGAGATTTGCCACCTCCTTCAGCTCTTCCCTCTGCAGCCCTCCCCCAGGAGTTTAGGTAGTGCTCTAAGGACAGAAAGCTGGAATACTCTGTACAGCTGCTTTTCTTCTATTATAGAGGCATTTGAGATTTGAGACAAGTAAACTGTCCATTTGGGTGCCTGCGTTGCTGGGCCTGGTTAGCTTTTGCTGTAAAGCTCTAGTGCTTTTTGGCATCTGATGTGAAAATCATGTGGCAGAATAAATTTGAGACGTGATCCTGTGCCAAGGCTGTGGCAAAGCCAAAGAGCCTTTTTTGAACAATTTGCCTTTTGCGCTTCTACGGGGCGCCTCAGAAATGCATAACGAATCACTGACACGCCGCAGATCACCGCTTAGTCTTGGAAGAACAGTCCGAGGGCCATAATTGCTCAGGGGGTTTTGTGGTGTTTTGTTTTTTTTTTTTTCTTTTTTCTTTTTCTTTCTATCCACACCGCTTCAGGATGGGAAGGAAGAAACTGCATTCGTGGCTCGCAGTCTGGCGATTTCTGGGAGGGGAGTTTGGTCAGGAATGTCATAAATCCATGTGAGCTTGGGTTGATGGAGTGGTCACTCCAGCATGGTGGCCGCTGCTGTCTTCTCCAGGACACCAGGCTGTCGGAGAGCCACAGCACATACTTTGGCAGTGGATTTTGGAACAGTTTGTTTCACTGATTGGTCTTTGAAACTGTCAGGCCCTTTGGACAACCGGTAGGCTGTGATGCCTGGCCTCTTCTGCGCATCTGTTATGGTTTGTGGAACTCACAACAATTTATTGTCATTTAGCCAATTATTCCATCACCTGATGACCCCAATTTCCCACCCAGGAAGGGTAATTGGGGAAAAACAGGGAAACCTGAGGGCTGAGGTATCAATAGACTAAATTAGATAAGACTAAATAATTAACATCAGTACTGGTTTGGTATTACTAATCCTGATCCCAATATGAAATACACAAAGATTACACTCAGCTCATTCTGTCACAAGAAGCCATGCACAGGGACAGCCAACGTGGGACACTGTGAGGGGAGGGAGGGAAGGTCTAGCGCTGGGGCAGGGCGTTCTCAGCATGGCAGCCATCAAGGGAGACAGAGCTTCACAACAAACTTTGTTATTTATATTAGATGTGACGCTTGTGGTGTGAAATAACCCTGTTGGCAGCTTGGATCAAGCACCCGGGTCTTGCTCTTCCTTCATCCTTGCGCCTGGCAAGGCTTGAAAACACAGGACCCTGAAACCCACACGCCAGAGCTGGCTGTAAAACAAGTATTTTCACAAGTTCAGACGCTGTGCCGTTTTCCCAGGCGTCAGGAGATAAATTAGTCCTGGGTCTCTCCAGCCCGGACACCAGGCGCTTGGTGCCCCCGTTCCCCCCGAGACCGCGGGGGAGCCCGCCTGAGGGGAGCCGGGAGGGGGCGGGCGGTGCTGCCCACGCGCCCGTTTGGGCGGGAAGGCGCGCGTGCCCGGCGGGACAGCTGCCCGTTTCTCTTCGAGGCGCCCCGCCAACCGTCCCGCGCGCCCTTCCAACGGCCGCGTGCCTCGCCCACCGTCGGGGGGAGCCTGTGGGGAAGGGGAAAGGATGGGAGGGGAAGTAGTCTCTCCGGTCGCCCATTGGCCCGCCGCTCCGGCCAATGAGGTGGAGGGGTGGGGCGCGGCTCTCGCGAGAGCGGCGCGCGGCCCGGGCGGCGGAACCATGTTGCGGGCGGTGGCGGCGCAGCGCCTGAGGCGGGCGGTGAGTGCGGGCGGGCCGGGGGCGGCGGGGAGGGGGCCGAGGGGTC
>BJBW01005521.1:3757-19756 GCA_004320125.1 Scolopax mira
TGGTGGAGTCACCATCCCTGGCTGTGTTTAAGGGCCGTTAGATATAGTGCTAAGGGGATGACTTTGTAGAGTAGGGTAGATGGTTGGACTCGATGATCCCAAGGGTCTCTTCCAACCTAGACAATTCTATGATTCTATGATTCTATGATATAATCAGAGACTAGAAAACCTTAAAATCTAAATAGTCAAGGCAGACAAAAAAGTGAGAGACACATAAGCAATGTGATCAAACTGATGTTCATGCCACGATCATGACAAAATTGGGTTTTTTAGCACAGGGGGAATTCAGATGGCAAAACATGTTGCAGTTGAACAGAGCAGATTGACATTTCAGAAAGTTCAGAGGGCAAGTGAGGACCATAGCTAGTTTAAGAGAAAACTTCAAAGGATGGTAAGTGGGTGTTCAGCCCTGCTCAGGGTATAGCCCAGTAGTGGAGCAATGGAGATAAAGAAAGACTGTTGTAGAATGTGAGAATTTTGCCAGATTTTGGCTTATCAGAGGTAACTGGAATAACTTACAACAGCTATCTAAGGAATAATTTTCTGTCTGGAAGACTTTTGGCTGAGAAGCTCCAAAGCCTGCAAGGAAGACCTGTCTGTGGCAGGTGCCTGGCGCGTCCTCATTTGTCAGGTTGACTGCATTTGTTTGTTTGCTATTTTTTCCCTTCAAGAGACTTACTATACATTTTTGTGAAATATTACAGTCTTTTTATGAGATTGATTTATATATATCCAAAAATGGAGGAAAAACATCTTTTCATCTGAATATCAAAAAGTGTGGGGGTTGTGGTCTTAGTAAAGCATATGTGACGAATTGCAATGAACAAAACGTTGTTGTTCATGAACATGTTGATACTGATCTGCAACAGATAATGCCTATTACCCTCTGTCTGCAACTGAAAGTGCTAACACATGGTTCATCTGCTGCAGGGTTCATTGGAAAATGAAAACAATGATGTAGTGATTCTAAATGTTCTTGTCAAACTTTTCTCCACCTTGCATTTTGAAGACAGAGGAGAGATAATGAAGTACCAAAACCATTTAGTTAAACATAATTTGTAATTATAACTCTACTTTATAGAATCATAGACTGGTTAGAGTTGGAAGGGACCTTAGAGATCACCAAGTTCCAATGCTCCTGCTCTAGGTAGGGACACCTCCCACTAGAGCAGGTTGCTCAAAGGCCCATCCAGCCTGACCTTGAACACTTCCAGGGATGTAAGTGTAGATAAATCCACACTGGAAAAGACTCACGCAAAAAGGGTCAGCAAGGGGCTCTTTTTTGAGGGCTCAAGCGGCCAGCCCCTGTTAGCAGCAGCAGCTTGTGGGTGAACTGCTGAGGCAGCACAGGCAGAGTCAGCACCCCTGGAGGCAGGTGTACTCACCAAGACTGCTCCCCTGTTGTAAAAGAAGCCTTTTGGCAATGCAGCAGTGGGTGAGTATCACCTGGGGTGTCACCTCGGGGCACCACCACAAAGCACAAGGAGCAGGGAAGGGCATGCGGGAAGGAATCATAACTCTGCCAGCTCAACAGGTGAGTCCTGCTGGTGGTCACCACCTCTCAGAAGAAGATTGTGCTCTAAACCTTAGCCAGAATGGATGTGGGAATGCAGACAAAGCTCCCACTGAAGCACACAGCTGTCCAGGTCACAGGGAGTGCCAGAGCCTTTGATTGGTAAGGGTTGGCAGCCATGAGAAATGTTGTGTGTTGTGAACAGGAGAACAATCTGCTCAGCCTAGTGGCAGAGCTGCCAGAGGAAGTCAAGAGGTTGAGGTGCATTAGGGAGGCTGGACAAGAAATAAACTATTTCAATAACTGAGTAAAAACATTTTGAAATTTCCCTTAGATAAAGAAATTTTACAATTGTTAATAATATTATTTATTCTAATTATATTGTACAGAGAATAAGTAAGTGGTATATTCATTTTCTAGGCAGGTTACAAATGTGTTCTACTGGTAGTCTCCCATAGGATATGGTATGAGGATTTCCAAACTTGCATGCCAGCGTACTTCACATTCCAGAGAAAAAGTAGCCCATGGAGATATCAAAATAACATAGCTTGTTTCACAACTACTAGCCAACAGTATGAGGAAACATAAAAAACAATAGCAACATAATTAGATGTGTTATGTCTTAACGAGTAAATGGCTATAAAGATTAGAATGACAACAATTAAATTCCCAGAGTGATTTATTTCCTTTGTGAAGAGGTAATTTTCAGCTTTTTAAAATATATTTGCCTTTAGTCTATCTCTATGGATTAATGGAATTTTCTAATACTAATTCTATACTCTGTAATAAAAGACAGGTTATTAATATCCCTGGAAATCCAAGTAGTCAAAACATTTGAAAGACTGTGAATAATCTTTGTACTGGCATTTTGTACTGTTAACATGTTTTATTACTTCACAGAAAACTGGCTACAAGGTCTCATGAAACACATTCTGAAACAAAACTACAGTGAGGACCCAGTGAGGTAATGCAGTAGCTCAATGTCCTTCTATTTAGTTCAGAAAAAAATCTACCTAGTTTACAGGTGAATGCATCATGCATCTCTATGTACACACCTTTCTTACAAGAATTTCATTGAAGTAGCTGAGATAATAGCAGAGTCAATGGGTCTGTTTCCTTAGACTTATTTTTGTACCCAGGTTCTTAAGTAAATAATCAAACAAATTAATAAGTAGTGTATTAGAAATAGGAGGTGTGTTTTCAGCTGATTCAAAAGGCCTTTTGGTACTGAACCTATTTTATAAATATTTCAAAAATTGTTCATGTACATAATGCAATAATGTTGTTGAGCCCAATTTCTGTTTGGTTCTCAAATGTGTTACTACTGGTTATGTGATCTAAAGCTACCTGTACACCAGACTTTCTGAAATTTCTTGATTATGCTTTTTATCTGTCATGTTCATTTTGGAGAGGTGACACACACCAACTTTTGACAGTATTATCTTTCTCATCTGTCTTGCTATCTGAGATCTCAATATATTAAAAGATTTATTTCTAGATACTGTTGTCTCTATTTCTCTTGAACTTCAACTAAGAGAAAAATTCTAAATGTTGACCACATATACAGAAATTAAAATGCTAATTCATATTCAGAGGACTGAAGTCACTACTGGCAAGGTATGGCATTTTGAAATCACAGAATTGCAGAATAATTCAAGATAGGAGGGAGCTTTGGGGTGTCTTAGGCCACCCGTCTGCTTAAAGCAGACTCCACAGTAAATTCAGACTACGTTGCAAATAGGGTCTTGCAAACTTTCAAAGGTGGAGCCTGCACAACCTTTCTGGGCAAGATCAGCTACTAATGCAAAGTAATTTCTTCTGCAGGCTAAACAAACCCAGGTTCCTCTGCCAGTCCTCAGAGATAGATAGGTGCGCCAGCCCCTGACCCTCACCAGCCAGTGAGCCATTTGGTAGGAATAGCTGGTGCTTTTATCTCAGATGCTGAGTGGGTAGGTATCTGATTTAGAAAATAATTCATATCTTTTTCAGTCATCATTTTACAATCTACTTTGATCACATATATTAGAGTAAGGATGTGCTTAGGGATGCTACACATCCTTTCTTAAAGATAAATGTTACTTCAGGTGGAATAGCAAGAACAAATCTTTTCTTGAAACTCTCCACATGTTCATCACTGAAGTCTTCATGACAAAATTGTTCTTCAAATATGGTTTAAAAATCTATAATTTTTGGATGAAAATTCAGAATTTTAAAATACAAAAACTTTAAAATATCTCTTCAGTAAGACAAAGATAAGAGGAGAGATAGATCAACTCAATAAGAACAAGTTGTTACTGAACATTTATTGGGATATTTATCTTTGGCTATTTCTGCCATCTTTAAGATGGAGATGAGTTTAAGTCAAAGCTTCAGATAACATGATCAATGAGCTGATCAACAAACTGTACTGAATTTGAGAAAGAAAAGTCATTAAATCCAGGTCTAAATCTAAATTTCTCCTTAATGTTGGGGTTTAACATTTAGACCTCAGAAGGAGAAAGGTTAAAATATAACTCTAAACCCAGGAAGAAGTATTTTCTTTATTTGTTTCTACTAAAAAGAAGTCAAAATCGTACAGAAATGCATCTGTGTAGTTTATTATCTTTTTGCTCTTTTTAATCTTTTTTTTTTTTTTTTTTCTCTAGGAATTATTTTTTTTATTTATTATAACAGTGGTCCAAACAAAAAGTAAATATTTATACAGCTGAAAAGTATTAACTCTTCTGCAAAGTCCCCACGAGTGATGTCGAAACAAATTACCAGAGTCATAACTAAACACTCTTTGAAACACTGAGATAAAAAAACAGCATTTAAACTGCACTTAGAAAGTTTAGTATTTTGTATTAGACATCTCATTTACTTTTATTAATATATGGTGTTCCTCCTTGTGATTGATACATAATAGTTGTCTACCACAAAAATCAACAAGCTCCACTGAGACAATTGTGGAAGAATATGTAGAAAAACAATGTAAATGATGTGCAACCAGATTTTCTCAACTGCCTCAGCAGGAAATGTGCATTAATGCAGGACACCTCAGCTAAATACCTGTTATCAAAAAAATTGTTGAGGCCAGAGATGTCGTCACACATTAGGGAATTAAGGCAGTCCATATTCTCTCTCCTTTGCTGGGTCTGCGAGGTAATCAAGAGCTGTACTCTGAAAAGTACACTCCTCTTCTGTTTTTCCTTCTGCTTCCAATGGAGACTGCAAACAACAAAGCTCTTCTTTTCTGTATTGTCTTAACATAGTCTTTTTTGGTAGTCTACATACTTGCTTTGAATTAGTGGTGTTGCTGTAGCTAAAATAATTTAGGATATAATGTAGTTAAGATTTTAGGGAGAAGCAAATATTGCCTCCTTCCAGTAAGTTAGTTATTGGACTAGCTACCCTGATACTACTAACTTTCTGATTCTTGTTGATTGTTACAAGAGGCTATTCAATTCCACCAAACTCTGTCGCTCTTTGGACTGACATTAGCTAGAATTAAGAAAAGTAGGTCTTCCCAAGCTGGAGAATGCAACTGGCAGTGCTTGTGCTAGGAGCTTTGGAGAAAACATGGTCATAAGAAAAATTAGCAATCACAAAATAATGTGGACAATAACTGAATGTTTACTGAAAGATTTGTAGAATAGCAAAAAATTTTGCAACTAGTAATATGAAAAAAACCCTAAGCATTCTACTAGAACCAGTAATTATTAACATAAAAAAACTTAACACAATTTTGGCCAAGGATAATTAATTCCAAATTTTTAGAATGCATAACAGAGTATGTGGAAGACGTTAATGAAAAGAATATAATGACATGGAACCTGACGAAAACACCCATATATAGTGTTTTTGAAAGCGCACATATAAATATATATGTATTTGATTTAATTTGTTATAAATATTGCATTAAAATTAAAGTAATTTATCAGGGAATATCAGGGAATAAAAATACACTCCATATTACATCTGTGTTTGCATTTGTGTATGTGACTAGTAGAAATCAGATGCTTGGATCCTATAAACAGTTAGAGAGCAACTAAGTTTTAATTTCGGATATTTACAGATTTGAAAGGAAAATTTTGTGAAATTTTTTGGTTAAGTCATTTCCTGTCCTTTGCAATCTATGTGTTTACTGATCATAGAATCATATGGGGTCCGAAGGGACCTCTGGAGATCATCTTGTCCAACCCCCCCCACCAGAGCGCATCTACCTAGAGCACATTGCACAGGAACTTGTCCAGGTGGGTTTTGAATATCTCCAGAAAAGGAGACTTCACCACATCTCCAGTGCTCCATCACTCTCACAGTAAAGAAGTTCTACCTCATGTTTAGGTGGAACATCTTGTACTCAACTTTGTCCTGTCACTGGGCACCACTGAGAAAAGACCAGCCCCATCCTCCTGACACCCTCCCTTTAATTATTTGTATGCATTGATCAGATCCCCCCTTAGTCTTCTCTTCTCAAGACTAAAAAGACCCAAGTCCCTCAGCCTTTCCTCATAGGAGAGATGCTCCAGGCCCTTAATTGTCTTTGTGGCCCTTTGTTGTACCCTCTCCAGCAGTTCCCTGTCCATCCTGAACTGGGGAGCCCAGAACTGGACATAGTACTCCAGATGGGGTCTCCCCAGGGCAGAGTAGAGGGGCAGGATGACCTCTCTTGACCTGCTGGACACATTCTTCTTGATGCACCCCAGGATGCCACTGGCCTTCTTGGCCACAAGGACACATTGCTATCTCATGGTCATCCTGTTGTCCACAAGAACTCCCAGGTCTTTTTCCTCAGAGCTGCTCTTCAGGTCAGCCCCTAATCTGTAGATTATAGAGGCTTCTCCACAGAGTGAAACTAGGCCAAATGGTGTTCATTTGTTTAAAATAATTTTTCTTCTGTGTTCCCATCCAGTTGTTCACCAGAAAGGAATTTTCAGTGATGTAATAGCTATTGCAAAAAAGGGAAAATGCCCTGAGTAGGTAAGTTTTTGGTGGGCAGCACATCTGCACAATTCTGAAGTGAATGCTTTCAAGCTAAGTTCATCAGAGAATTCAGGAGTCATTTACAAAACCCAAAGAGAGGAAATTATCATTTTGCTCCTTCATGGTATTTATTTCAGTGGTCACCTGAGATGTGAGTGAGCCAGATTTACATCTTTACCCTGAACAGGAGGTATTTCATACCCTGAATGAAAAGACTAGCTATATGATTAACCATAGCTCTTCTATTAGTTCCTATAAAAGGTGGACCAGGGAAAATAAAAAGCAGGAATAACTTGGCAGAAATAAGGCAAGGAATGAAGCTCTTCTGAAGATACTGCAATACAGTTAGGGTTGGGGGTGGAAGACCTTCAATTCCTGGAATAGAAAGTACCCTGGTAGTGCAGCAAGCATCAATGCTTTTGTTTTCTACATCTACTTTGAGCTCTGTGAAATTCAGGTAAATTGGCAATGGCAACAAAGCATGCCCGTGGTATTTGAGTAGTGTAGGTCATCTACACTATTTGAGTAGTGTACATAATACTATACTACTTGAGTAGTGTAGGTCATCACAATTTTAGTGCCAAATAACAAAGTTTAGTTGCTTGAAGACACTGGGAGCTTACATGGTAGAATTAATATCATAAATAGGCAGAAGAGGCTTAGGAATCAAAATATCATTTCTATTTCCTACTCCTTTCCTGAATTGCACTGCGATTTTTCTGAAAGATTCCTACTCTCCCACAGCTACAAGCACAACTAATTTTTGTTTATTTCTAATGAACTACCTCTGTGATACCTTCTTCCTTAGCTTTATGAATCATTTTTTGAGGCCTAAATTCCCTTATAACATTAATCTTTGTCTACCAAGCCAGAATCAAAGTTCTTTTATAATTGTTACAAGTTCTTTAAAAGTTTGAAATTTCTTAGGTTTCTAATCATCCTTAGCTGTGTCTCAGCTGAAATATTAATGATGAGGTAATCGGTGCATAGAATAATTTGTATCATGAATATAGTTTCTTTTTTTTTTTTTTTGACTCAAACTGCATTCCAGAAAGAGGTCAAAATGGGAAATAACTCACTTGAACCTATAAGTAGTCTAACATCTGCTATGCAAAGATGGGTAAATGTACAAAAACGTACATTTATTTGACTTGTCCGTGGTTTTTTTTGGAAGACATTTTTTGGTGATTTAGGGAAAGATTATTTTTATTTTTAAAATTTGTTTATTTTGTCATTGCCCGGAAGTTTTCGGTACTCATCAGTATGTGTACTTGAGTGGAATTTTGATATCCACTAATCACAATAGTTTTTTTTGGTGGTGATAGTCAGAGAAGTGTCTGTAGGTTCACATAGGCTTAAACTAAACTTTTCTTAATTAGAGAAAAAGCAGTCTCTCAGAGTGAGTCCTACTGACAGTATGGAAACAGGCTTTATTAATTGTTTATCAGATAGATCTGTGATACTCCCTGTCCTTCCTTAAACATCATAACTATGAAAGTTGATGTCAAATTTTTAATCAGTAAGCATCTTTACTAATATTTCACTGAGATAACATTGCATTTTTACTTATACTATTTCAACTGTTTGGAAGTTTCTGTAAATCTTTACATGACTTAGATATATGTATTATCTTCAAGATTTCTGTGCGTGATTGTATTTTGATAAATATTCACAAGTACCTACAATTCAAAGTTCTTAATTTTTTTTTAATGAACATATCCTTTCTTTTCTAGTATATATGTTTTTACATTTGATAGGAGAAGACATCAGTTGCTCAGGTAAAGGTTGGATATTTTGCAAAAAAGGAAGATGAAAAGATGTGAACATGTTGTCAACACAATTTTTCACTGTATTCTTTTATACTAAAGACTACTTGACTAAAGATCAAAACCAAATGTTGCAGGTAGGACTTCTTGCATTGAATCAAAGAAAATCTCTAGTTGGAAGGGACCCGTAAGAATCGAGTCCCTTTTGGCTGCCAGGGCAGCTGTTGACTCATATTCAGCTTGCTGTCAAAACAAATCCCCAGAGCTATTTTTGTGTGGTCTGCTCTCCAGTCTCTTGCTCCCCCTGTTCATACTCAAAACCAGGATTACCCTTTCGCAGGTGGGAAATTCTGCACTTGCTTTTGTTAAATTTCATACGGTTGGTGATTGTCCAGCTCCCTAGTCTATACAGATCTCTCTGTAGGGCCTCTAAATCCTGGAGGGAGCACACAGTTCTTCCCAGTTCAGTGTTGTCAGCAACCTTACCTAATACACATTTGATTCTTGCATCCAGATCATTTATATAAGTATTATAGAGCAGCAGACCTAAAATTGAGCCCAGGGGAAACTCACTGGTGAGGCTGCCAGCCTGATGTAAACCCGTTTGCTACAAAATGTTACTACTGTTTGTAAAAGAATAATTCTACTTTGTAAAAAAAAGGAATTGTATTTCTGATTATTTGGTATGATATCTGAAGCATGGTCAAGCTTGCAGGTATCAAGGTATGTTAAGGGTGGCAATTGCTCTTCCACAGTACATAAGGCTTAAAATGTCTGGCTACTGTCAGAAACTTCAGAAGAAATTTTACTTAAGTTGATGGTAACATCCCATTTTTTTTGGCAATCTTCTGTGTTTTCAAAAGGTATGTTTTGCCTCTTGGGGCATCATTTGCACAGAAAGGATTTTCAATCCTGTTTATCCAGAAGCAGTCTCTGAGCAGTTCTCTGTATAAAAAAATCCTGCTATTTTGAATTTTCAGTGTTTTCACAGAGGGGAGGTTTTATGTATATGTAAATACGTATTTGAAACATTTACAAGTAAAACTCTGAGCAATTTTTGTATGCAACTGTATGCATGTTTGTGTTCATTTCATTTTCTTTTTCTTAACTGGAAGATAAGGGATGACAACAAAGGAGGCTTTTATACCACTTGCATGTGGAAATATTTTGCCTGCCTAAGTTCCACTAGAACAACTTATGCCTTTAGATGATTCACCAGAACTATTGCAATCATCACGGTTTTATATCAATACATTCATATTTTAAAAGGGAAACATCAATACAATGGTGTTTTATGAATTTTGTAGCATCCCCCAAAAGTAATCTGATGCTGGAGTTTTATCTCTATGTTTATACTTGTTATATACTTTATACTCTGAAAATTCAACTTGACAATAAATTTTTCTTCTTATTTTTTTTCTTCTTGCATTTTGTAATTTGAAGGCTTTGATTGAATTAAAAAAGTTCCTTTTAACATTTTCTTACTAAGTGTTTTGAAAATAACTCATACTAATGATTTATCTCTGTTACATTTCATTTGAAAATCTTAATTTTTAAATTTTAATTTAATAAAAATATATGGTTTAGACCATGGGATAGTCGATTAATGACACAGAATTGAGCTGTAGTTTTTAATCGCTTTTCTATAAATAAACTCCTTAATTAGTTTTTCAAAATAAATTTGAAAAATATTTGCAATTTAAAATCAAAATTCTGCTCTGTTCCTTAAACAAGTCTGTAAAAAAGACTAAGAAAAATAGGAATGCGAGGTCATGTAGAAAATTTGTAATGTGATGTTTGATATGAAACAAATATATAAAATATATGTGAAGTGTGTAAAATTACTTTAACAGAAACAAAATTTAGCTCTTTATCAACTGAATGTTATTTTAAATTAACTTGAAATCCTACAAAGCTTTATGACCAGAAATATAGACTGATTGGTTTTACGTATTTTAAAAACGAACACGAAGGAACTTTCCTCTGCATAATTTCATGAAAGCCAAGTTTCACAGCTCAAAACTGGGGCTATTTACTGCAATAATATAGTGATATACTATTTACTATTTACTTATTTATCCTATTAATATTCATGCATCAGTTCATGCAGAAAAAAACAGCTTTTTTTTTTTTTTAAGAACACATATTCCAATATTGTACACTCTTTTCTCCTGTGTATTCTCTATAGCCTGGAGAATCCAAGGACAGACATCCTCATTCCCATCAGATAAACATTTTACGTGATTACCAAATCAGAAAATGTTCAATCACAAGACAGCTATAAAGATGTTTTTCATTTCCACTAACAGCAGGATGCTAACAGGAGAGCTAAGATCAGGGAAATTTAAAAAAAAAAAAAATAAAAAAAGAGAAAAAGAAGAAAAAAAAAGCCCCATTGATTTGTTGACAGAGGCCTAGCAGCTGTCACAATAAAACATGGTTCTCTAGCACTTAATCAATGTCAGCCTCCAACCAAATCACTCTGCAGCCCAGATGAAAAGCAATCAAGAAGAACACCTTCATAAGCATGAAGCTTGCTAGATGGAGTTCAATGAAGTGTGTCGTTAAGCTTGGACACTCCAAGTGTGATACATGACCCAAAAGCTAATCAGAAACTCTTAACCCTTTGGAAGAAGGCAACAAATATCTGTCCCTTTTAAAAGCAGATTATAAATCACATCTTCATCTGTAATTTCTAGGAGATATCATATGCCTCTTTGGTGTGCAGTCTATTCTTCTGTAATAGGCTCTTTAACAATTATAACTTGTATCTCTCACAGGGAGAAACTACTTTAAGTATATTTTATTTTGTGGAAGACAGCACAGGAAAAATTACTAATTTTGTTAACAGCCTTTCACAGTGCTTGCTGAGAATTCCTAAAGGACATTGCTCAAATAATGCAATGTGTTGAAGACTTAAGATCAGTTGCTGCATTCTTTCCAAAGGTAAGTCAAAATACTGGCTTTGCATTATAATAGATTGCTTGACAGCTCTTCATGTAACTAACTTAAATTTCATGTTCACTTTTTTTTTTTAATTGACCAACAGAAGCTAAAATAGATTCTAGAATTATGTTGTCAAGTTCATTCACATGAGATAGTAAATCAGACAGAGTGCTTTATTTTACAGTTCACTGAAGGGAATGGGCTTCATCAGCAGTCCTCAATGCACACCACCATCAGCGTGCACTATCATACTCTCAATACTTCTAGCAATTATATTTTTTATAGTATTATTATTATGTACTGGTAAATTGCATTATAAATGTGCTGGGAACTCTTTCAATGTTAAATTAACACTGAATCGTAAAAACAATATTATTTTATTTATTGATAATATTACAATACAGATTTTGTGACAACACATATTTCTGATGCACATGATATATTGGCGAAGGCTAGTAAAAAAAAGGTTTTGTCTCATACTAAATATTTCTGCTAATATGTACTCTATAGTCCCTTCTTGCCTATTGGCTTATGTTTTCACAATAGCTTGTACACTAACAGCTGGTAAACATGCCACTATTGATTTGTACTTGGATCCCTTCAGAATGATACGGCTGACCTTTTTATTTATTTATTTTATAGTCTACTGGACAGCACACATTTCTGGCCTAAGGGTCTAGCTTAGCCCTCAAGTAGTCACTGGAAATTGACATTTCATTACTTCACAGGTTAACTTAATGTTAATTAAAGCATGAGGGTGCACTCATCCCTTGTATTTTCATGGATTTCATGCTATTATAAAAATCAGGCTATTTCAAAACATGAATGCATATTTAAATTCAAATGTCAGGCTACTAAATATGAATACAAATAAGAGGGCACGTACAGCATCATGCGTATATAGTGGTTCAAGAAGGTTATAAAATAGGTTTTTTTTGTGAATTTACCACCTAGCTGATAGCAATATCTAAAATATACCATGTACAATATATGCTTTACCTTAACGTAAAATAGGATAAACCTGGGATTTCATCTCACTAGATTGATAGGCAGTACTTAAATTGAAGATACAGCTTTATCAGCTTACAGTAATTTTCTGATGTTCATTACTTGCAATTATATTTTCTGAGTAGTAATTATATGTTTTCTGAGGATTTTGAAAAGACGCTCTTCGTTGACATTCTGCTTGAGAAAATGGGTAATGCCTCTATTTTAAAAATCCTCTTAAATGCAGGATAGTTATGATTGTGTGCTTCATCTGACCTGCCCTCAGCTGTCCCCTGAGGGTCCTGTATGGGTCACTACCAGAGACAAAATATTAGTTTGAATAGCCCTTTTGACTGTGCAGGGGACAGATATTCTAGTCAAAATATTTCCATATGATTAAAAAACCATTTTTTTTCCTAAAAAGTTACCAGTTTTAGTATAATAGCAGATTAGACAGAGGTAAAGGGAGACCTTTAAACATTAATGTCTGCTGTACATATGAAAGGTACATATGTGAACAAAATTCTGTTGAATTATCATCCTTGAAAATTATCAAATACCCAAATAAGTGTTAAGGAAAATAGAGAGATATAAATGATATTATATTGTAATGTCGGTGCTGGCTAACTAATCCATCTGGAGTTATTGCTCAACATGGAGTTCATGTGGGGAAACTTAATTCAGGGCTGAAAAAGTTTTCTCACATTGCCCCAGCACTGGCAAATACTAGGCCAGTTTCCAGCCAGCAGACCAGGAAGCAGCTGCAATGTGAAATATGCCAGAAGATTTCCCTTTATAGTTTAAATATTTTTTCCTGTCATATTCAGGACTGATTCAAATTTAGCACCACTGAAGTCAATGAGATGTGGTCAATTGGTGATGGATTTGTTGCCAAGTTAGAGAAGCTCAAAATTCTGCTGAGTCCAGGAAAAGAAAAAAAGCTTTGGGACACAAGGACAGGGAAAATAAAAATATTTCTGATTTTACCTTAGGTGTAAAATTCTTTATGTGTTTGTCAGAGACAAACTGAAATGACTATCAGGTTTTGAAGGAAACATTAAATGCTGAACTGGAGAGTAATTTCAATACAAAGACGTTTTTCTGTCTTTTGCAGAACCTGCTATTGCAATGAATTCTCCCTGGTCAGACCTAAGAGAAACCTACTTATGGCTAAGTAGGAAACATTAACAAGGAGAAGTTTGTGTACCCTCTCTCTCTCTGTGTTCTCATATTGCATATTACTGATTTTCCTTCCTTCTCTTGTGATTCTAGTGCCTATAGGGATATTAAAAATACCCCAAAAAACCAAAAAACCACAACAGAAAATTGTCTGAAAGGATATGACTTTGGCAAATGGTGCATCTTATACAGTGAGTTATGGGGCATGTTGTGAGTGTTGAGTGTCGTTGCTTTTCTTGGAACAGCTTTACGCAGACAAAAAATTTTTGCAGTTATTGGACCTCTGTGTATATTTTGCTCTGCAATGTTAAACTACTGCTCACCTATACTATTTGCATGTGTCAGACTCTGACTGAACTGGGTGATATTTGAAGCCTCATTAGGAAGAATACATGTAAGGTTGGATCATGATACATAAAAAGCTGCAGAGTGAATGGTATTACTTCTCCTGCTAAACATTGTCTGTTGTAAAAGCTTAGTCAAGTAATTCTATGTTCTAGTCTGATTCTGCTTTGGTCTTGGACCGTAAAATAATTTCTGAGCACATAGATACAAGGACTGTACACTAATTTTTTGCTAATTTTCCAACACCTGTCTGAGTTGGGTACTGTAGATACAAGCTTTATATTGATAATATGGTTCTTGTTTATTTTTGACTTAGACTGAAAGTTCTGATGCAGTATCTGATGACTTCTGATGAAGTCAGTAGAATCTGGATCAGAGTCCTTTCCCGAACAAGTTTTGCTTAGCAAAGAGTTAAAAATGTACTGGAGGGAAATAAAGCTGCTTCTACTCTACAATAATTTTGTGACTTCGTTTCATGACATGAAGCTACACAGCACATCATAAATTTATTTCCCAAAGTCTAGGATTTATGTCTGCTTTACATCCACATCACATCGTAATACGATGCAGTTTGACACACCATAATTTGTTTTTAATAATACATTATTTCAGGAGCTGGGAGAGTGTCGAGCTTTGTAGGATTTATTTATTTATTTTCCATGCAAAATTAGTGACTGCTCTGATATTATTGCAACTCCAAATTAATACAGTTCTTCTGTGATTCAGTAGGATGGGTGGAAGTGTGTTTAGAATTTTGTTATTTAAAAAAATAAATAAAAATGTTTCCACAGGAAGACAGTGCTATCCATCACTGCATGCTTTGTAGTTACAGTTTGTTTAGTGCAAATATTTCACCAGAGTAGCACATGCCACAAGGCTGACTGAGTAAGATGAAGACAGGTTTAGGGTTTGAGTTCTTGCCTGCAAAAATGCACAAGCAAATACAAATATAAAACTGCACAATAAAGTATAATTGTATCTCCACAACAACCAATTGTGTTTTCCCAGTGCACTAAAAGTTTCATCTATTGTATGAGTGCACAATTCCCTTTTTCTAGTTTGTTTTAAATCTTTAAATGGAATGCCTCAGAGGCAGCTTTTGTGTTAAAAAGCTAGTAGTACAAATGGTTGTTAGTTGACAAGTTTCATTGGTTACTAGTATTTCCTTAAAAAGGATTTATGTTAAAAATACAAACATTTTACTGTTTTGTGGTGGGTTTTTTATTCCCTTCTCTTTTGTCTCTTTTCTCAGTCCATTCAAAATTTTTATGGATTTTTCATTAGACCACCTCATCTTTTATTTTAAGTAATGACGATTATTATACTTACTTCTTTCAAATGCTAATACTAACAAAAGCATGAATGTTTTCAAACATTGTCTTAAATTGTCCTCATTAAATAAAGAAAATCTTAACAGTTCTTTTCTTTGAGGGAAACTAAAAATAATCAGAAGAGGCTTGGAAACCTAGCTAGCTCCTTTATAATGGTAATTTGAAAGGAAAAAGAACCTTTGGGAAAATACTTTTAGAGCATATTCATCATTTCTTATTGATTTTCTGGGGAATAAGAGATATTTTATTGTACCTTACTCTGTGAGTTTTTTTTGCCACGTAAGACATTCTAAAGCCTTTCTTGTACGTTTCTCAAGGTTTTACTTTTCTTTAGATTTAACAGGTGGTGCTTCATACTTTATATATTTGTGGCATATGTATATATTTATACATGTGTGGCATTTGAAGTACACTTCAAATAATATGGCTTCTATCTCCCAGGAAAATACAAGCAAAATGTTTGAGTGGGATATCAGTAATACTTAGTTACATTCTTGATTTAGCATAGTGATAACTTTTTTTTAAAGCCTAGCTAGGAATTGGTCCTCAACTCTTTTCAAGGACGAGTTGCTGCTGTTACATCAGAGAAAGGTGAACAGAAACTAAAAACCGCATTGCTAATTTGTGGTAACTAAATATTTTAAGTACAGTGAAGTATATGATGGTGGGATAAACTTTCAGAAAATGTATTTGGAATTTTCAGGGCAGGTTCTGGTAGAAGAACTGGAACATTTGTGCTCGTTAGATCAGACCTGATTCTCTTTTCTCCTACAATTCTTGTATTGAATGCATGACTCCCTTTATCATAAAATCATAGAATCATCTGGGACAGAAGGGATCTTCAAAGGTCATCTAGTCCAACCCCCCTGCAGTCACAGGGAGACCCCCAACTAGACCAGGTTGCCCAGGGCCTCATCGAGCCTCACCTTGAATGTCTCCAGGGAAGGGGCCTCAATCACCACCCTGGGCA
>BJBW01005521.1:27391-65268 GCA_004320125.1 Scolopax mira
TCCAACCTAGACAATTCTATGATTCTATGATTCTATGAGGTAGGCAGGTCATTGACTCCCACCTTTAAGAAATCATTCTTAAACCATCTCTCCAAAGAAGAAAAAAATAATAAAAGCTGGGGCGCTAGGTGGTCTGCTCAAGTCCAAGATCTCTGACTTTACATAGTGAACCCAGAGCCAAGTAAGTATCTAAAGAGCGAGAATAAAGGAACAGACTCATTTAGCAGACATTTTTATAATGCAAGTAGATAGCCAAAATCAAGTAAGCCATACCAGGAGAACCTGACAGTCTAATTCTAAATTTTCTGGACGGCTTTTAAACACATTTTTATGTATTGCAGAACCACAGAATGGTTGAGGTCAGAAGAGACCTCTGGGGGTCATCTGGTGTTACCACCTGATCAAGCATGGCTTCCTGTGGTCACCATGTAGGTGGAGATCCTATTAAAGGAATAAAAATATTAAATCCTGAAACATAACTTATTGTCCAGAGAATATAACTAAAAATAAAGTAAGTAAAGTTTCTTGGAATTTAAGAAAATGTTAATTTTATGTTAATTAACTAATTTTTTAATCTAATTTTTATTCCATCTAATAATTAACTGAACTTGCTTTGTGGTATCATTTGAAACAATTATTTTGTTAAAAAGCCATGCAATAGATCGGGTACAAAATTCAGTGTTTTTCTGTTCAATGAAGACAGCTTGTAATATGTAGCCTTTTAGCAAAACATTTAAATAGGCAAAGACAAATCTGTCATATAACTCTAGATAATGTATGTTAACTGAAGTTAATGTACAGTCATAGTCATGGTAAGTAATGGGACTTGTTTTCCCTAGAATAGATTATATGCTTTTTCCATTACAGAAATTGAATGATTCTGGAATACTGAAACTATGTATTTTGACATATAGCATATACAGCATAAAATTAAGATAAAACATGAAAATCAGTCATCACAGAGAAACCTGTATTTCAACTCCCATACATATTTTATTGAAAATGAGAATTCTAGAAATCAGAGTTTGGCTATTGCCAGGTGGATTGGAGAAATGAAGATATATCACAGTAAATTAACCACACAGCATGGCTCTAATACAGTTTCAATTATAGCATTATCCTCTGCACATCGGCTTACTAGACTGTTTTAGGTTTGCTTCCTCTGGAAGCTCTGCATGTATTCCAGACTCTTTTTTAAAAATCTTAAATTTTGACTAAATAAACTATCCCAAGCAAGAACCAATCTTTGACTAGACTGAGCCAGAGAAGCCTTGGCAACTAACAGCAATACTAAATGTCAAACTCTGTTTCAAAGGGGAGATACCTGCTACTGGGGTGTCCTTGCAGCAGATTGCTTCCAGCTCTGTGCTGGCTGGTGAGGATACAGAGAGAAAAGCAGCAGACCTGGGACTCTTACTCTGGATGCAGAGAGAAGAAAGAATGCTTGCAGCTCACTCTTCTGAACCTGTAATGAGAGCATCTCATCAAAATACTAAACATGCACAGCATATAGGATGATTAGGGTCTCTCCCCTCACAGAGAGAAGACATATTTTTAAGGTTGCAAATTCAGCTGGTGAAAAGAAAAGATGTCAATTATCTTTGGAGTAGAATGCTGTACAGTATGGCCTTTATGTGTTTACAGGCTGTGTTTTCCTTATATTCTGTGACTCAAGCCATGGACAGATTGAATGATATTCAGTCAGAAATTAATCTATATTTTCTTTTTTCTTTTACCCTCCTTAGCTCAATGTGTAGTCCTTAGCCATCTAAATGCCATTCAAACTTTTTTCCAAAAGAAGAATTACTTACTTACATGAGGGCTTTCTTCTGACATTTGCCTGTAGAGTACTTCTCCAAAATTCTCTTGCTTTTGAAAATCCTATTGAAGGCAAAGGAGTTTGCTATCATGTTTTACAAATGGGAAGAAAATAATAAGTGAGCTTGAAATCAAAAGTATCTACACTATATTCACAAAACTTGTAACATGTAGAGGTTTTTTGCTTGGTTGATTTTTGGGTAGCCTTTTTTTTTTAATACAGTGTTTTCTATTGGACTGTACAGTTTTTGTTGACTCCACCTGCCTCCATAGATTATCTTTTCCAAAAGCGATCTCAGCGTCTTGAATTTCTTACAGAGAAATGAGGAACTCACAAGTCATAACTGAAACATCTGAACTATCAATATTCAAGAAAATGTAGGCATCAGTTGTCCAAAGACAGAAGCAGATTCCCAAGTTCTTATTCTAGTTATTTTTGTCATGAAAAGTCATATTTCCCATCATGAAAACCGTCACTATAAGGAAAAGAAATTGTTAAAAGAAGTTCTCTAAATATTGTAGAAATGGAAGTCTTAAGGACTGCTCAAACAGTTATTACAAAGGAAGAAGATGACTCCTTTTAATAAGATACTTGGCATGTTTTTGAAAAGGATTTAGGATGTGATTGCAGTGGTAGCAAAGAATTATGTGACATTCCAATGTATCCTTCCAATTTTGTGTTCGAACTTACAGCCAGTGTCATTTGTCCTAAGGATAATAAATACAAATTTGTGATTTCTAAATCCATTAAAATCTATAGGTAGTACTGTGTTTTTATTACTTATATCTCTATTGTAATTTGCTTTCATCTTTATGTATATATACAAGGTAGGTAAAGCACATCTTCCTTAAATGCTGTTTCAAAGTGATAGACTTTATGAGTAGTATTAAGAATACACATGAATGAACTGTGTCTAGAATATTTCTCTCTAATATGATCCTGAAAGAATGATTAAATACAGCTATTGACATTCTCTTTTGATGTCTGTGTTAAGAAACATCTTTCTGATATAAAAATGTTATCTAAATAATCAATGCATTATATTTAATTTGTGTTTAATTGCTTGCAAAACTTTGGCATTAATGAAGTATTAAAACAGTAAAGCTTCCCTTAAACTGAAAATGTTCTGTTCTTTGCAGCCACTGAAACAATATTATTTGATCTGGAAATGTGCAATGTGTTTATGTTTAGGAATCCTTCAAACTTTTCCCAGTATTTCGCTATTACTTGAAAAAGTTTCATCTGAAATGCATCATCTGCTTTTGGTTTTGATTTTCTTGTCATCATTCCATGCAATGAATGCAGCCTTTTGCATTTTGTACTTCAACAGTTCCCTGGAATATTTCCATGCCTTGAAGGGTCTGTCAAGAGATTTTATTGTGCCAAGATCATCCTCTGGTCTGCATTTGCTTTTAAAATACCATGATGGTAAACAAAGCTAAATGTAAAATTTGTTACCTTGCAATATTCAGTCAATAGGGTTAATAAAAATGTGGTTGCAGTTTGAAGTCTGTCCATAAGTAACAGGATGTGAATTAAAGCTCAGATGGATTGGGTAGTCATTTTTGGATGAAGAAATACAAAGACTGGAGAGACTTAGTGCTCAGTCCTCTTTCATTAGTCATTAATGAATATCAGGTGTTAAAATTAAGCCTGAAGCTCTAGGGAATAAAATTTTGGAAATGAAAAACCTTTAGTAAGTTTTTTCTTAGTTGCTCCTCTTGGTGCACTGCCAGTGCTTCACTGATGGCATATCTTTCCTGTCATGTGACCTTCACTAGTCCAGCTTGAACAATTATACCAAAAAAATGGTGTCAGTAACATTGTCTTTTTTTCTTACAAACAGGAGTCAAAAGTACTTTTTAATGCAGACATTGATTTTTTTCACCTCGTATCTTTATTATTTCACTGTCAAGAAATAACAAAAAAAGGAACTTCAAAATGTCCACTTTGACATCAAACATGACAGTGCACATTATGCATCACACAGACTATATACAGGTATAGAACTGAAGATTTTATTGTTTTAATATTGGTTTTATCTGTAATTTTTTGAATATTCTTTATAGGATTAAAACCAACAAAAGAACCCCCACAATTAATTCCCTACTCTTCTTCCACATATATAATTCTCTCCTCCCTAAAGCATATACTGGCTTTTGTATAAATAACTGAGCCTGCAGCAAATATACATGCTGTGTAGGTTGCTAAATTTTACCTTATCTCATAAGAAAACTTGCAATTTGAAGACAAAGCCTGACCCTTTACTAATTAAAAAGTCTTTGAAGCAGAAGAAATTCTAGCAAACCCGCTTTATAAATGTTTGTGACCTGGTGAGCAAAAAGTTTTGCTTTCCCTGTGGTTTTATAAAAATTGTCAGAACACTGTAGTTTTAAGAGTTCAAAGACTTAAGAGGCTGAAAACTGAAAAGGAAGTGGTAATTGCCTGATGCTAAGTTATATATTAAAAGCATATGAGAGGCTTAAAAGTGGCATTGTGGAGAAAATAATGAGCTACAGAACTGCTTATAGAATAAATTGCCAACATTGTGATGTTCTAACACAAGGTTTACAACAGGTCCTCATTCTGAATAAGTAATGTGCTCTTTATCTTCCTGTCATTATTTTTAAAGTATGTGGCACTATAATTTCGGATAATATACCTTGGTAACCCAACAAAGGATGCATGCCCCTGCAAGGACACATCTTCCCACTCTGCAGAAGCAACTGAAGGGAGTTCTTCCTATGTTCAGTAGAAATTCTTCAGAAACTCAGCTGCCCTGTAAAAATTATTGGGTTTTTTTTCCAAGTGAAGAGCATTAAGGAGTGGTCATTTGTGTCACCTGTTTGGCTGATGTAAGTTCTTTACATGTAAAGGAGTTATGGAAGTTTAAAGCAGAAAATGCCCATTTGTATCAATAACTTTTCTCACCTTTTTCACAAACTACCAGAAGATTTTTAAAAATTTTAAAATAACACTTCTCATATATAGGTGAGATTCATAAAGTTTATGAACTAATTTATAAGCCTGGCTTTAAACACCATGGAAACTTCTGTGATGTACTGAATACTGTTTGGTTTTTTTTACTTAAGACTCCAAGAACCAAATTTTCAAATGCTAAACCGTAATGTGTTTCAATAATGTTAAAAGGCCCAAATAAACAAATTTTAATCACATGTTAAGTTCCACTCTTATTTAGTGTTACAATTCTGAAAATATTTATCTATTCTTCTATGACCACAATTAAGCAAATGGATGAATGTTTTGTTTAACATAGCATGCTTAATGGAGTTTAATGGCCACACCTATTTCACCTCTAAGTGATAGATATTTACTTCTGACCATTGGCTTCAGTGGATCTCTCCATGTCCTGTTCTTCAAGGATTTATGACTAATTTCAGTCACGAGTTTATAATGTTTCTTGTTTAGCTTTGTACATATTTTGTCCTATTTACCTTTTCATCTAACAAACAATACAAACCTGATTGTCTTTTGTGTTATGTTATGTTTGAATATTTTGAATAAATACCTATTACAATCCAACAGTTTTTAGGATATATCACCAATTACACTCCTACTGAGTAACTACATATCAAGTATAATTCTACGGCTCTTGAAATTAACTGGCAATGAATATGCACACATAGAGCTGATTAGAATCTTCAATGTTACAATAACTAACCAACAGATTCCTTTTTGTGGAAATCAAAAATTAGTTGTAATATTTCAGGTTTCAAAGACATAATTTCAAGGGGAAACAATTCCCTAAACCAAAGATGTTTTCTTTTTCACTCAAGCCAGGGCACTAGAGAGGTAAAAATCCTTAAGGGTGAGTGAAGTAAAGATTAGGTCTCTCAGAATGTTACAAGAACCTAGCGCAAGTAAATGCACACACCTGAATGTAATTTTCTCACTTTCCCATTGAACGCTCAAGGTGCTTTGACAGCCTCTCATGCTTTTTAAAGTCCTTTTTAGTTTAGTTGATGTAGTACTTGTACTTTTTGCACTTCATTACTGGTTTAGGATCAGGAAAATGTGGGGTTTTTAATTTTGTTTTGGAAGAAATGAACCCATTCATATTTTATTGTTTGTGGTGATCTTTTGTTTAAGTAGGGACTAGTGTACTTGAGTCAAAAATTATGGGTTTTATTTCATGCCATGTCATTCTAAATAGATAGTGATCACAAATTTCTCTCCTCAGCATGTTACAACTCAAGATACATATTGCAAGGTTGGTTGTATGCTCTAATGAAATATATTATTTTAGTGTCTTGTAACTGGTAATTTCCTTAGTTTATTTTTGCTTTTTTCCCAACTATTCTGAAGGACACTAGGTTAATGTCTGCCAAGTAAGATGCAGTGGCAATGTATATTTGCAGTTGTCAATAACTAGATTACTCAAACTGTAAATTCAAATTGGGAGGATTCGGTTTCACAAACTTGAATCTTCTGTGTTTAAGGCACAAATTCTCCTTAGATGTCTGATTTCTACATAGAGATCTTTGTTTTAAGTTCATCATAACTTTTTTCACCATTATTTTAACAAACCATGAGAAAACTATCTTTGAAAGGAGAATACATTGCCTTATATACACCTGTCTGCTATTGCAGGCTCCTTGATGACATCATGTATTACAAAACCTGGCTTACATTAGAGACACTTTTTGCTTCTTTTTTTTTTGTGTTGGGCTGTTGTTTTTTTTTTTTTTATTTCTGCAGCCTTGCACTAATTGTTACTTTCTGTAGTTTGTAGACTCTTTACTTTTTCTTTTCATTGACAAAGACAATGAGTGGGGTAATATTTGAGGGATATTAAGCTTTATTTGGACTTCGTTTGACATAGTCAGTGCTGCACATGATTGTAAATCACTAGAAAATATGATCTTGTTAAATTTCTAGTTTCAGAATTTGAATATAAGAAGTATCCAAGTTACTTTAGCAAAACAAATGTCATACGTGCAATCAGGTTTTATGTTTGTGGTGGAAAACTGCAGCTTGTGATTGTGCAATGGTTGTGGCTGGTGATGGGTAAAAGTAAAGACTATCTGCATACAGCTATCAGACATTACTTATTTTTGTCTGACAGTCTGAATTTTACATCTTTTCTCCACATCCATGAAAGCTTTGCAATTGTAACACAACAAAGTATCTTACTATGGATAGGCATTAGGAACACTTACTGTCCTTTCTTTTAACCTTGTATGTACCACTGGATATCTATGCTTCAATTGTCTTTTTTCTGTCTTTATCTTCAATTCATACTGTGTAAATACACTTTTGTTAATGTACCTTTTTGAAATTTGAGCTATTAATTATTTCTCATTTTCCCTCTCTTATTTTTGTCATCAGTCTTGCTTTTTCTTCTGTTTTCTTCTTCCAGTGTTGCATTGTGACACTGTTTTTTCCCAAAGATTGACTATATATATATTTATTTTTTTTTTTTAAATGCATTTCCATGTTTTCTTCATTTTTTGCTTTTGTCTCTTTTTTCTGGGTGGGAGAGGGGAGGGAGGAGGGGTGATTTTTTTTATTTTTTTTTTTTATTTCACCTGAATGACATATAAATATTCAGGTATATCTTTTCTACACCTGATATACTGTGTCCTGTTTCATTTGATTATAGAACTTAATGCTCAGTGAAAAGTCTCATAGAAGGCAATGGATTATATATTACTTTTCTGTGCAAGTCAATGCCCGTTTTAACAATAGCAGTAATTATTATTGATCATAATTAACTAGTTTCTATTTTACTTGCAGGATCAGGTAAATGGGGAATAAAATATTTTTTTTCTTCACAGTGCAGATAACTTTGAAACAGACTTAATATCATCTGAAAGTCAAATGTAACTCAAAAGACACTTCTGTTCTACATTCTGTGCAGAAATCTACAAACTGCAGACTTTTGAAGAGAAATGGAAACATCTTCATAGTTTAGAATGTTTTTAGCTCTTGTTTCTACATTGCTGTTCTCTCAGACACTCTTAAGGACATTAAGAATCATATGACTTTTGCTTTCTGTCTCTTCTTATTTAAATGTTCTGTCCCATAATTAAAACTGGATCAAAAGAATAGGAATTTTAAAAAAGACTGGTTGCAAAGTGCCTTACTTTGGCTGTTAGCACACAGAGCTTACTGCTGGGAAAGACTGATACTCAAAAGACAGAGCAAAATAGCACCTGCTTTCTCACGCTGGTTTATGTTTGCAGTCTTGATAAAAATGCAAGACAGCATATGCAGAAACTCTGTGGAAGTACTATTCACATGGTAATTCCTTTGTATTTGAATAATTTCTTTTCAGGTGCCAGAATGAATGTCAGACTAGCAGGAGGATTTGAGCATCCCTTCCCTTAAGTTAATAAGTGTCATATTTAAAATCTGACTGATTTCTTACATCAAAGACCACCACTTTGAGCACTCAAAAATGAAAGGTGGGCTCACTGTTTGAAATCAAATCCAAGTTCATCTGAATAACCATAATTGCAAATGGAACTTACCAAAACCTCAATTTTGCTGTATAAGAGGAAGTTGCATTGTAAGGTTTTCCTCACATTATTTCCACTCATGGTTAGTGACAAAATACAGAACCGGACTGACATTTGCTGAACCTCAGCCAGATGCAAAATACTGTTTTTAAATAACATTATGTCACAGGCCAACAAAAGCATGCAAAAGAACCCTACATCAAAGCTAGCATTCATGATATGGGAGAAATAACTGTAATCAAACTTAGTAGCATGAGTTGAGACTGGTGGATCAGAACTGACACTGTACTTTTCTGAATTTTCCTGGTTGAATTTTCCCATAGCATCTTAATCTTTTCCTTTATTTAAAGGAAATTTTCCTTAATCTATTCCTTTATTTTCTTCCTAGTAGAGGTGAAATCAACAAATCTTCTCAGCACAAAGATATAGGAGGCAGTGTGATCTAGAAGTGGGGAATTCTGTGTCTGTAAGGTGAAACAGCTTTTCTCTGCTACCTCAGGTGTGAGGAAAGATAATAGCCTACTGCATTTCATAATTGTGTACTAAAAATGCATTCCCGAAACATATTTTTCCTTACTCAACTTGTGAGTCAGTACAACTCAAGTTTTACAGTAATGTAGAAACTATCTAGCAGAAGTCCAACATGTATTTAAAGACATGGGAAAGAAAACAACCAAATGGTCCCCTTTCTCCTAGTCACTTCAGTTAATCATCTTAACTTTAAGGAAATCAAAGACTCGTAAATGATGCAGATAAATTTGTCTGGCTTGTATGCAGGACAAAATATGAGGAAAAGACTGTTTTTTTCTAATGAAGACTATGACATTTAAACAACATTTTAATGATCTGGCCTGATACTGGATTAGTAAAAAAACTCCACTGAATTTTTACATCCTTTAGTGCTTTTTTTTTCTTTGCCTTGGAAGGCAGAATTATTTAGGTTAAATCTGGGATTTTTTTGACTCTATGTTTGGAATGTTTGTCAAAGAATCCTTTAGTTGTGGAATAATCACATTATTCCTTTTGTAATTAGATTTTCCACATTATAAGGCGCTTGTTGGATACAGAATCAGTCAGTAAGCATATTAGTAGCCAAGATGAATTATATATAGATGAGGATATAGGTTTGTGACTGTTGAGGTATTGTGTTGGGGAGCTGTTCTGTCTCTCTCTGTTTGTATATATGAAAGAAATGGATTAAATGCAAATAGCACAGCCAGTGTTTTACTTGTAGTTTAGGGTTTTATGTTTTTCATTTCAGTTGTTCTCAAAATCCAGTTGACTTATATTTATCAGGTCTGGGCAGAAAAAGAACTCACTCTTGTCCTAATGCTGATTGAACAGATTTCCTGAACTGTGGTCTGAGGAAAAACACATTAACTATAATAAATAGGTCTTATAAAAGTTTTAAATCCCACCATAGCTAATCAGTTCAAACACAAAATTTAAGCTGTAAAGAGCTTTTAAAAGTAAACAGAGCTTTATGCTAAGTGACAACTATTCCATTTTCTGCTTCTGAGTGTGAGAAAATTAATGTACCAAGAAAGTGCCTACTATTTAAAGACATCTTGCTTTAGACATTTTTAACAACTGAAATTTGCAGTGGGTAGACCACTGAAGTGTCTCGTCATTAAATTATGCACTGTACATTAGAAACAGATGTACCACTGGAAACCTTGCATGACAGTACAGTCTTCAAGATTTGCCAGTTAGGATGCTGCTAGAACAGAAAACACAACATGAGTTACAGATTAGCTGGTCTACTTAAGAAAGAAAGACAGAAAGAGAGCAATGGTTTTCTATTGTGCTATACACCACTACTTTTGAGAATTAACTAGTGGATACATTTTTCTTTTTTTTTTTTTTAACCTGCGAAGCAAGGAGCTTTATTTGACGGGATGGACTGAAGCATTCTTGAAGTGTTTCTCAATTGTTAGATTATATAATACTATAAATCATAAGATGACATGTTTTTCTTAAGATTTAGTCTTAAGAATGCACTGATCTGAATTGGAAGAAAAAAGCAAAGGAAGAATATAACAGGTAATAGAGTAATGTTGGAACATTAGATACAAATTTGCAAAAAAGTGTTTTTGTGAGGAGTGATTCAACTTCTGCTATTCTTTAAGATCACGATACTGTAAAATACTCTATGTATTTTACATCCTTAATTGGTGTACTTTTTGTTTTATTTTAGTTAGATAATAAGATTTAATTTTGTAATGCCATAGTTTATAATGTTTTTTTATTTTCTCTCTCAGAATTTTTCATATCTCTAAACCCCAGAATATTTCAGAAGTATAAATTTCTATTTTAAGCAAACTACCTTGTGTAACCTTAAACTTCCTATCACTTCTTTATGAGAGGTGAGGCTAAAATGCACAACTTCTCTTGTATAAACAGTGAAGCCATTGGTTGCTTTTAAAGGAGGATTAAAAGGGAAATAAGAAATCTAGTGTAGCTGTGACTTAGATGGCTGATCCAATGGCTGTAAGAGTTCTCTATGTTCATTAGGTTTAGGAAGATGGTTATAAATAGGCTTTATGCAGGAATGGAGTTTCATATTTCTTTTTCAGTTTTTGAATATTTGTAATGACACATATTCCAATAATGTCTGCTCTTCAAAAGCTCTAATGTCATGGTCTTCAGCTAACGTGAAGAGTAAATATTTCTTGAAGGGATGATGTTGACACTCCTCTCACAGCAGTGAATATTCTCTGGAGACTTAGTCAATTCTGTCAACAAAATTGACTTTCTGAGTGAAGATGGGTGAAACTTCCATCTAAAATTTGTGGGTTACAGATATATGAACTTTTTTGCCCCATACAATCATTTAATTTCTGGGCTGTTTCCCTTCATCCTGGTGTCAAGTCAATTTTAAGAACTTTCACCAAAAGAGATATAATTTGGTGGAAATAAAGCTAATGGAAAAATCCATGTTTTGAAGAAGAAATTAGTTATGGATCTCCAACATCAGCAATTCAGGCAGAAAAATTAGACATTAGGAAGGAATTCTTTAGTCTGAGGGTGATGAGACGTTGTAACAGGCTTCCCAGAGAAGTTTTGGATGCCCCAATCCTGGAAGTGTTCAAAGCCAGGTTGGGTGAGGCTTTGAGCAACCTGGTCTACTGGGAGATGTCCAAGCCCAGGGCAGGGATGTTGGAACCAGATGATCTTTAAGAACCCTTCCAACTCTAACTATTCTATGATTCTATGAAAATTGAAGTAAATAAGGAACATGGGAACCAAAAGTACAAAAAATACCTTCTCTGACAAAAAAATTATTAGATACATGGTTTGAATGCAGGTTAGTAAAAGTAAGAAAAGAATTTAAATTTCAGAACCTTTGAAAAAAATATGTTTATACTATTGATCCATGAGAATAAAAACAGATTTGATACTGACAGCTGCTGAGAATAGCATTCTCTGGAACAGCTCATTGCAGAGAAAGGTTACTTAGGCAACATACTTTAAAGCAACATGAGAATCAAAGTATTAATTTACTAATGACATGATGGACCAGAAATTATTGGACTGTACATTCAGGATCAATACCAATGATAAAACATATCAATGACAACATTAGACACTTAGAACAACAAACTGCTAAACTCTTCAAAAAAACAGTATTGAGAATTTTTCTTCATACACATATGCACACATACAACTAGATGCATACTCTCTCTCTTTCCCAGGCTTAGGAGATCACAAGCACACCACGCACCTGAGTGTGTAGCTTCCCTTACCCGCACACCTTTCCTAGTGAAGACACAGGTGCTCCAGCATTGTTTACACTTGAGCAACACTTTACATCCCACTGACCTACAAGTCAGAAAGAAAGTCCTCCATGAGGTCTTACCTGTATACCCACACTGTACCACCAGTTGGATTCAGTCTGCTCCCAATACCCCATGTGAATACCTGACAGAGGTCATGTTGTCATGGAGTGACACCTAGCAGTGCCAAACCATGTCTAATGGTTGCTCATTTCAGTGCAATATCTCTCACCATCTTTTCAGGCAAACTGGTCCACCCTCAGTTCATTGGATTCCCTCTGTTTCAAGTTCCTTGATTACGGTTTAATTTGGGCGATGGTCACTTTCCTTTTTGTAATGCTCATTTTTGGAGAAGATGACCTCCAGTAAGTTTTGTGTGTTTATTCCAGACATACTGTGTAGACTCATATCCTACTAAGTGCTGTTTTCCAGATCACTTGTCAAGGATGGTCCCTGGAGGTACCCCCACAAGAATTCTAGTTACTTCATTTTCACACTAAGAAGCTCATACAGAAGCTTTGGAAAGAGAATATTTAGTGCCTAATGAGAGTTAGGAAGATTATGATCAGTTTTTCATCTATATTAACGTTTTTAAACCATTGTAATTGTATTAAAAATTCTTTAAAGTGAAGAACATTAAACCTTAAGGTTGTTTTAAGACATCTTTAGTCCTGCAGCATGCTGTATGTTCGCTTCATTGCAAATTTAACTAATTTAAAAAGCATGAAAAATACTTGAGAATTCATAGACCTAGTGGTATGCATTACAAATGACCGAAAATAAATGCAAGGTTCCATTGATACTGTGTCTCCACAATTACAGTCATCAAATCTTACAGAAAGCCACCAACTCTTGTTTTTATAATTCCTGTTTTTTGATAGCTGAGAGGTGATATTCAGCTAGCTGTAGTATGAAGATACAGGAAGATTTTGGGATCTCACACTCTATAAAATTGACCTAACACTGGATTAGGGTGAAATCCCTATCATGCCTGGGTAACAACCGGATAGTTATGAGTGGCTAAGAGCTGTTGTTGTGTCTATTGCATGTGTTGCTTCCTATTCCACACAGCATTGTGAATTCTGCCTTTAGTTATAACTGAATTCTCTAATTTCAACATGAGGACAGCAAAGGCAATTAATTATGAACATATGTTATACTTCTTTTTTCATGTTTACTTCCTCTGAGATTTTAACAGTAACAACTGGTTTTCCTGATGTTCCTATGACAATGATTCTAAGGTATTTCTTTATATAATTCTTATACCAAACATTAGCAATTTAAAGAGCAAAACTATGAAATAAACAGTGAAACAAACTGCTTACTAGCAGCAGATTTTGTCTTAGTAAAGCCTAGTACTAACTAGTGAGTATCTCCAAGTTTCTGGTTTTTTATTGGTAGATTATTTTTCTTAACCTACCTATCGGTAGATTATTTTTCTTAACTTTTTCCTTGTTACGGAACAACTTACTCACTGTATATATTCTCTGTTGTGCTGTTAAGCGACTCTGGGGGCTGTATTGAGGTTATCATTTGGCTGTGCTGTGTAGCACTGGTTTATTATATGGTAAAGTTACTGGACATGAGACTAATCTGATATTTGTACTCAGCATTGCTGTCTTCTCCTTACTTTGGGAATCATCTCTTGGCAGCTGCTAAAAATTACACTCTTTGCCTTTTCTCTTTGAAAAGACAATCTATGGGAGAATGTAGGGCAACACTTTTCACAATTCCTTCACCTTCTCTTTCTCTTTCACTTTCCCCTTTTCCTGTAGGCTAGTTACAATACTCTTGAGAATTTTGAATATCCTTGGATGATCAAGTGTAGAATCCTGAAAAATTGGTAAAATATTGTGAAAACTATACTATCGCCCTGGAAATTACAGAGAGATACAAATCACTGCAGTGTGCTGGTACCTGGTACATGCTTACAGAGCTCTGTTCAAACCTATTCCATGTCCTCAAGGGGGAGAGAAAACTTCTGGATCTGACAACAAAACAACAGGAACTAAGGCCACTCCAAGACCTGCAACAGGTACTGTGGCTACTCATGACAGTTACTGCAGCTGAACCAGAGAAAAAACCCATGTTGATAGCAGTTGCCCCTATACACAAGAGGAAACACTGTATACAAAAGTCATCTCATTTAGCAAGGGAAGAAACCCCTACTAAGAACAGGACGGAGAAAGAATTGAAGAGGCAGGCTACCCCTGAAGAAACAGGGGTATCAAGAGGAAAAAAAGGCAGAACTCATAAATAAGGTGCTAACCACCCAATCCCTGTCCCTGAGTGAGCTATGAGATATGGGAGAAGATTTCAGCTGTCATCCAGGTGAGCACATTACTTACAATCTTAATAAAGGGACTTCTGTTTCATATTTACAAAAAGTGAGTAACAAATACTATGACCAAGATGAGAGGGCTCCTGACACCAGTTAGGTGAGGAAGGGGACAACCAGGTTCATTGGACTGTGTGGATTTGATGGCCTGGCACATCACATCCACAATAGTGTAAGGCTATAGTGGACACCAACACATAGTGTGCCCTAATGCCATTAAGCTATAAAGCTGCAGAACTTATCTGTATTTCTGGAGTGACAGTGACATCCCAACAGTTAACTGTATTGGAGGCCAAAGTGAGCCTAAATACAAATCAGTGGCAAAAGCATCCTATCATGACTGGCCCATATGACAACATGCTGAACAATAAAACTAGGTGGAGCTGACTAGGGGGTGGTGGCCAATGCTTGAGGAGTAGCTGGACATCAGTCAGTGGATGGTGAGGAATTGGGTTGTACAGCACTTATTTTGTATATTCTTTTATAATTTCTATTATTTTCCCTTCCTTTTCTGTTGTATTGAACTGTTTTTATCTCAATCCATAAGTTTTAGCTTTTTTCTGATTCTCTCCCTTATCCCACTGGTGAGGAGTGAGTAAATAGCAGTCTTTAGCTGCCTGCCAGATCAAGCCACAGCACTCATTAAGAATACTGTCACATATCAGTCATTTTTTTGTATCCTCATTAAGAAAGAAAACCCCCAAAGACTGAGACTGATCCAGCCTTTTATGCTCAATGATGAAGAAAGCTTTAAAGTGGTCCCTACCCTAGCAATACTCAAAGGACATGTATTATAAAGCAAAAAATTCTCTTGCAGACACTCTCTGAGCTGTGGGACAATGTATGTGATGACTTGGAGAACCAAGAACAAAAGAAATATTGACTAATTCCTTGACTCAGCAATGTGTCCTTGTGGCCAAGATGGCTACAGTGGTCTCCTGGGGTGCACTAAAAAGAGTATGGCCAGCAGGTAAACAGAGGCCATCCTTCCCCTCTACTTAGCTTGGTGTGGCCACATCTAGAGACCTGTGTCCAGTTCTGGGCCCCCTAGTTCTGGAAGAACAGGGAACCACTGGAAAGAGTCAAGTGGAGGGATACAAAGATGATCAAAGGGATCAAAGGACCCTCTTATGAGGCTGAGAGGCCTGGGTCTGTTAGCCTGAGGAAGACTGAAAGAGGACCTCATCAATGCTTATAACTATTTAAAGACGGAGCGTCAAGAGGGTGGGGCAAGACTCTTTTCAGTGGTGCCCCATGACAAGATAAATTGGAGGACAGGAAATTCCATCTCAACATGCAGAAAAACTTCCTTAAGGGCAAAAGAGTGTTGAAACAGGCTGCCCAGAGGGTTTATGAAGTCTCCTCTAGAGATATTTATAGCCCACCTGGATGTGTTCCTGTACAACCTGCTTTATGTGAACCTGCTTTCTCAGGGGGGTTGGACTAGATGAACTACAAAGGTCCCTTACAACCCTTACCATGTTGTGATTCTGTGATTCTGCAATATAGTTATAAATCTGTTAGGTCAGAATTTAGGAAGCCATGTTTTGGAAGGAGACTGAATAGAAAATATGCTGTTCCTGAATTACATGTTTATCTTTCAGAAAGCATAGCTGGTATATTTGCTCATGCCTCAATGCCCATGTCTCAATGCCCATGCCTCAATGTACAGCACAAAAATTTTCTCAGTCCATTTGTCCAGTATTAGGAGCAATAAAACTGAAATCTATCCAGCAGGTTTATTTATTTAAAAAATATGTTTGGCTTCTAAAATGTGTGATAGTAGTGGATTCTAGAGAAAATTCTGTATGTATTACTTCTTTAAAAGTGAATTTAGAATATAGTCTGTAATGACCTATTCATTTCAGATAGGAATCATTTACAAATCCTCAGGTAGCTGTGGCAAATGCTAAATTTCTCACTCATTTATTCTGCCACTCTAAAAATAGAATGTATTATGTTAATATTCCAGTCTGCTATCCTTAATCTCAATGTTAGCAAGTCTTTTTGAAGATTTTTGATTTTTGGAATTATTTAACCTTGATTTGCATCTTTAGGTCAAGACAAAATATCAGTCACCACGTATAATACACATTTTAATACTAGGATTTACAACTTCTAGTTTTAAAAGGCTGCTGGAAAGAGGGTAGACTTTTGTAGAAGATGAAATTACACAGTTATTTCTATAGTGATACCTCGAGCAGAATTGTAGAGAGATACTTCACAACAGTATCATCAAATGATCATTACACAAAAGTCTGACATAACAGAAATACAATATGTGATGTTAATCAGTGCCTTGGTTTTTTATTATATCTTTCTTTTTATTATATCACCACTCACATGCTGTCTGCTTTAGGTGATTGCAGAGATGACAAATAGGATAGAAATCTTATTTTTTTTTTTTAAAGTAATATTACAAGATGCAGAAAATTAAATGCAAAACAAATATTTTGCATATGGGCTCTAGGCAGATGTATGATCATCTCAACCAGTTTCTATTTCAAATAGGTTTGAAAATTGAAGAAGAGTAATCATATTCTGCAGAAGAACAAAAGAAATGAGCTTAGCATAAACAAGCTCTAATAGTAATAGCCAATTTAAAGATTTGTTATCAAATACCAGTATTGGTATTGTAAACTTCAGCTTTCTATCAGTGAAAAGATACAGCAGATGAAATGTTAAGAGAAAGTACTAAAGATCTCAAGTATATATTTCTAATCTATTCTAGTAGTACTATAAAATCACCAATAATCTAAACCAATAATCTAAACCACCAGTACTTCACCATTCACTGCAAAGGCAATTGTATGCTGGGGGGTAAAATACAGAAGATATTGGAAAAAAATCCCAAGATTTTTTAGGTTTCATTATTGGATTTTCTTCTGATTTGTAATGGAAATGAAATTTTGAAAAAAAGTAGCAGTCTCAGGCTGGCAGAAGTACGTCTGATGGACTGCTTCATGACCTTAATTGAAGGAGGACTGTGTTCCCCAGCAGCCTGTGGGATTGCTCACTAATGAAAATATAACCCTAAAGAAATTATGCCAAATCACGATAAAATCAGTTCCTTTCCATAAGGCTGGGGCCAGGAGTGGTGGCTATGGGCTCACCTGTAAGAGATGTTTTCTGATTGTGTGGTGCCATGTGAGGAAGATGCAAGAAGACATGATCAGGCTTTGTTGAATTAAGTATCACTTAATTCAAAGTATACATTAAAAAAATGTATGCTGAGGAAATGGCCTCAACTCATCAGAGTTACGATAGGTTGCATGACCAAGGCAAGGCAGTAGATGAAAAATAACAGAAACTCCTACAAGGATGTAACCAGGAGACTGGTAAACTCTGGCAGCAGCAGGAGGGAGGTATCAAAGAAGGATGAATAAATTTTGCTAAGGGAATGCTTCAGAGACATCAACACAGAAAATTACAGAGGCTGCCAAGGCTCATTAAGACTATTGTCTGATGTTTCTCATACATGTGAGTGACATGGCTAGTGGGAACAGTGAGCAGACCATAGGTGACTAAACAGCTCTAGGTTCATGGTTTAGGAGGACAGTAGTCCAGATAATATTCCACTTAGTTCTTCAGGTAAAGCACCTGATTAGTAGGAGACAGAACTAGCAGACTAATGCCTGCCTCCTTAGCTGTTTCTTGCAAGACTGTCTTTTTCACATATGTTTTGAAAAAAGTTTGTTATAAAGAGGAGGCTTCTTGTTATAAAGAGAGAGGCTCCATGTGGCAGAGAGATGAAAGTCTGTGAACAAACTTGCTAATCCAGTGAGGAGGGCTTTAAAGTAGGCTTATCAGGGAACAAAGACAAGTACAGAAAGCACAGGTTGAGAAAGACTACAAGGCAGGCTTTCACATAATTGCTCAGAAGGGAGGATATTCAGAGACATCAAGAATCTGTATGCTGATGTAAGAAACTGAGGCAACTAACATGAAGAATTCAAAGTCCATGTGAGATGACTGTGCTCTAGAGTGATCAGAACAGAATCATGAAAACTTGATGGGAAAGCACACATGGATCTCATGTATGCTTTTGGACTCTATGTAGGAACCTAAAGCTCTAGGAAACTGCACATGTTTTCAGTAATCTCTGGACCAACATCAAAGTGGAAGGCTGCCCTAGTGTTGGGAATTTGTTACAGGATCTTCCAAGGGAAATAAAAGGTTTAAGCTTTTTGCAAGCAACTAGTAGAAGTCTCCTTATAGCAAGGCCTTATGAGGGTTTTCAATCTCCTAGAATCTGTGAGGAAGACAGCATGAGTTCAGGCACACCAAGAATTTTCTAAGCTGCAGAAAGACTACTAAGGCAAACATAAAGGGCCGAATATAGACAATATTCTGCTTTACCTCCTGCTGACAAGCTATAGAGAGCTGGTGCTAAATGTATGTCACAGACATAATTTTAACTACAAAGGAACAAGAGATTACTGAATTAAGTCTTCTGGAGGTAGACTGTGAAGAACCATCAGAGTGCGAAAACTGATATGTTGGAGGGCATAGCTTATTTTGGGGAGAGGTCGAGTGGGACAGTGATAAGGGTAGTCAAAGTTCAGTTTACTGAACAACAAGCTTTTATTCTAAGAGATTCCAATAAATTTTAGCATGGGTGTTATGTGTAGCTAACTTGTAAATTGTTACCAACAAAGCTTAAAGCCAACCCCTTACTTCCATCTCTGAGTCTTTTCCTTTTCTAACCTAGTTTTCTTGCTGCTTGTGCACATCTATTTCTTTCACTTTCTTAACACATCTCTCTCCTTTTCCTTTATCCTTTCCAGTTTTCAATTATGTAAACTTTTTCTTAACAACACCACCGTTCTTGGTAGAAGCCTATTTAATACGTTGCACTTAAGGAACTGTCACTGTAGGAACAATCATCAAATATTATGAGGGATCCGAAGCAGAAACAGATCATGAGGACTTAGTGGATTGGTGGCAGAATCAGCAATTGCAGAACACTCAAAGTTCAATACTTTCCAGATTTCAGTAACTTGGAGGGAGAGGAAAAATGGGGAAAGAATGGCTTGTCTTCCTTCATCCTGGAATATCCACAACCCTAGTAAACTACATTCAAAAGGGATTCATGGAAATGAAAGAGCATGAGTTCTGCTTTGTTTTAATTAATGAAGTGTGAAAGTGCTATTTAGAAAGCACTGCCAGCCTCTGGAACAACATGTAGTCAAATAGGAAGCCTGCCTAAACTTACAAGTACAGTTTCTTTAAGTCATATAGCTTAATACAGGATCATGTACATTTTGTAATAAAAATATGAAGGATACATAAGAAAGAAATTTACAGTTGATCTTAGCATTAAAGAAGAAAGACTAAGTTGGTCCCATGAGAAAAAGGAAATAAACATACAGACAGGTAAAACATAATATTTCATAATTGTTGAACTCTTCAAGAATGGTCTCACTCTCAAATTTTTAGACTGATTTATTTTCTTACCTACTACATAATACAGAAAAAAGATAGTTCGTAAATGAAAATATTTTTTAAAAATAACATCTAACCTTATTTAATAGCTTAATATGAAAAGATGATGGCAATTTATGGAAAGAGTTGGGACTTAAGAAGTAAAGATTTGAAAAAAGAAATGAATGTACTAGATGACAAAAAGGAGGAGGTGAATGTGAGCAACTGTCATATGCATAAAAGAGCCACGGAATATTTCTGGTGGAGGGCTGGAGGAGAAACGACCAATTTTCAGTAATATTAGTGTGGTGTTACCAGCTTATCATAAAGAAGGTGTAAGATTCACCCTTCCCGTGTAAACATGATAATAACAAGGCTGAATTTTCACTTATGTTTTGGAAAATAGACTTTCTAGCCTGCAGAAAGTTGTGTGTGTGTGAACATGCGTGCCAAGAGGTGGACTCTATTATATGTTAAATGCATACAATATAAGGACACTGGTTTCTATTACTGTGACCAGAGAGAAGAATACTTTAGTATCAAAACATTGATATAATTATCCTCCCTAGGGCATTTAATTGCCACCCCTAGTCTTCAACCTCAGTGATGGACAGACATTACACTACTGAACACTCTGAGATAGAAGGATGATGTAGAATTCCAAGAGAAAGTAGGACTTTTTTGTTAAAGAATTTATTCCTATTGAATGATTTTTACTCTACCGCTTTTACTTCCAGATGGACTACAGAGAATCCACTGATAACAAAATAATATGCCCTTTGGTCTATTATGCAATATGAATGGGTAGTTTCAAGACTACAGTTATGTTCTATGAAAGTTTTCTGTACAGCAGAATATCATGAATCAAGAAGAATGGGATAAGAATGAAGCTGGAGGATTCTCTGCTGCTTTCCTCCTTACCCTGTAGTCTCTACCTACTACAGATCCGTACATTTTTTTTACTCCAGTGATCTTTCTGTTATCAGCTGTCCGCATGTGCCTAACTGGGTTATAGAAGAATATTCTCTGAGATAATAAATGACAAAGCTTAGAAACCACAATTATTCCATCCATAATGCCTGGATACAATTTTGAGTTTTTCACTTATAGAACCTATATAAACATTATTGTTTACCTTGACATAGCTGATTGTTAAATTTTCTGTGATATGATGGTCTGTTCTGGGTTGTTGCAGTATCATCAAGTTTCTGAGAGTAACATATTATCATGATTTGAATTTTTGGTGGAATATTAAAATATTTTATTTCTAAATGAACTTATTTGGACATTTTACTGTATTCATACAAACTACTACTGATATAAAAATTAATTATACTTCTGAGAAGTTTTAATTGCTGCAGTTTTGACCTCTTTCTTATCAGAAGGAAGCACTCACAGGAATTTAAACAAGTCCGGTGCTGCTAAATGGTGTCCTCACATGTTCTCTACTCTTTCTGAGCCAGGCTATGTTTTTGCTAGAGTACCTTGAGGTCTGGATTTCATTGTCAAGGATTGTTCTGGAAGGTAAGTTTTTCCATGTGATAGAGTTAATTTCTTGGCTTTTGAAGTTTCTGTATTATAATTCTCAGACTTTTGTTTTCCAAATGTGTAAAATGTATATTCTGAGGGAGAGATGAGTAAGCAATGTATCATAAATTGTAAATGTGCATACAGTTATGAGGTGTCCACATCTTGGAAAATCTGACACAGTTTGTATGTTTTCATTTTCCTTTGTTGCCTCACACTTCCAAGAAAGAAGTACCTACTGGAATGCAGATCAGAGAAAGATGATGAAACAAGAGCTTCATGTTAGTAGGATACAGATCTGAAGTTGATGGCTGCTAGGTAGGATAGATGAGTCAAATAAGAGATCTTTGATTCTGAAGGATGTGTGTCCACTGCTTTTTTTCAGCTTTTTTTTTGACAGATGCAACAGAGGCCAAGATTGAAGGGTGACTCTTTAGCAGTGTAAAGAATTGGAAGTCCTTGGACCTTGAGTGATGCAGCTTGACGTTTTGATGGAGAGATGACCCTAAGACTCAGCAAGTGACATATTTTTCAAGCTAATGAAAAAATAAGAGCCAGTTACAATTGTTTATAATTACTACTAGGGCTCTCTATGAAGATTTCTTGAGGTCAATAACAGGGAACGGGGTAGTTTTATAAATATGTTCAAAAGAGCAACACAATAGACATAAAGCATACAGTATGCTGAATTGACTGTGGGATATACTACCACAAATGAGGTAATAAACTAAATGGAATACACAACTCCGATCTCAGTCATTCTGTTTACATATAGATGACAACTGATGGATTAAACCTCAAAGGAGAAAGTAATAGGCATATGTTCATTCTCTTTTCCCTATTTTCCTCTAGTGCCCACCATCACCACCCCAAGGGAACCAATACCTTTAACTACTATCCAATACTTATAACATAGAAGTTGTGGTAAAATTATCAAAAAAAAAAAAAAAAAAAAAAAAGACCAAATCATCAAAGCCATTTGAGTGGATTCAGGGCAAGGATCTAGAACTACATTCTCTAACGGTTCATAACAACTGTAGCAATATTTTTGCTTTGTTTAAATGCATAAATTTTATTCCTTTTTCTGGAAAAAAAAAGTATAATTATAATTTAAAAAATCTTTTAAATAAGATTTAAGGTTGGGGTGGTTAAAATTTTTTATGTGAACAGTTGTTAGAAATCTGTGTGAAACCAGAAAACAGACAAGAACTTAAATTCAAACCATCTTGTTTGGATGCCTGCAGTCAAAACCAGTTTTAAATCAATCTAAATGTGTAATAGTACTCAAAATTTTGTTTCCAAAAGTGAATCCAACTTGCTGTTATAAAGAATATTATATGGGATATTTCATACTTTTCAGTTTCTGCCAGCTCTTTCCAGCCAAAGTGTCACGATTAATTTTTCCTCTACCATTGAGTCATTTAAAAGCTTTTTCAAACATTGTGTTTTGTTATTGTTGTCATGAAGCTTGCTAGAGCACACATTCATCTCAAAAAGAACAGAGAAATCTTGTATCTTAGCTCCACAATTATTTCAGATATAGAAGTTTGTAGCGCTAAGATTACTCAAATGCTTTTGACTGTTCCCTGAGATGCACAATGATGAGATGACTTTGAAAGCAAATAGGTCTAACTCTTCCAATTTCAAAGGAAAAGAAACTCATTCATTTCCTGATTTTATGTTTACCTATTAGGTTATGAAGCTGTTTCTCTGAAGTATTGACCTTCACTGCATAAGGACCTACAAATATCATCAATTCTGACTCCCTGCTTCTTGCAGAACTGCCTAAAAATAAGCCATATGACTAAAAGTATTGCCCACGTGCTCCATGAACTCTGACAAGCTTCTCAGTATTTCTCTTCTCCAGGGTGAACAAACCGAGTGACCTCAGCCACTCCATGTAAGTCTTGACCTCGAGGCCTTTCACCATCATTGTCACCTTCTTCTAGACACACTCACATACTTTGATGTCCTTATATTGAGGCACTCAAAACTATACACTTTTACTCAAGGCAGCACTTTTACTCCCACACCATTGTAGGGTGGGATAGTCATGTCCCTCAACGTGCTATTCTACGCTTGTTTGGCCCTTTTATCTACCAGGAAACACTGTTGACTCATGTTCAACTTGCTGGCAAACCAAATCCCCAGGTCTATTTTTCTGTTGTCTGCTCTACAGTCTCTTTTTCCTCCAGTTCATACTTATACCCAGGACTACCCTTTCTTGAGGTGGGGGGGAATTTTGCACTTAATTTTGTTAAATTTCATAGAGTCAATGACTGCCCACTTCCTAGTCTATACAGAACTCTCTGTAGGACCTCTGAACCCTAGAGGGAGCACACAGTTCCTCCTAGCTCAGTGTTGTCAGCAACTTAATATACATTTGATTCCTGCATCCAGATAATTTATAAAAAACATTAAAGAGCAGTGGATTTAAAATTGAGCCCTGGGCTCAACTTGAGTCTACTAAATGATTTATTATCAAATAGTATGCACATTCAGACATTTACATACACAGTAGCACCTGTATATTAAGTCTAAGATGTTCAGTAAGGATATTTAGGGATTGAAACAGTATGACTATTTCTTTTTCAAGATCAGAATAAAAATAAATTGAATTAGTTCTTTAAGTAAACCTGCTTTTTCTACAAGTCTAATAACAGATAATGTCCCCCAAACCTTTAAAATTTGTATATGCAAATAGCCAGTGCAAATATTATCGATTTGCACAGATGGGAGGCAAGAAAAATGAAAAACAGGAGTTTTAAAGAACAGAAAAGAGTGATAATAATTCTAGTAAATGTTCTCAGCCTGCTTTCTTTTGCAGCTTGTGTCTAGTGAATATCATCAACTGTAATACATTGTAGAATTACAGGATTTGTCCTTCTTTCATAAACCCCGTGTTTACCTACCATTTAATTTTCTTCCACATACTCTTTTCATTTTAAATTTCTGCCACTATGCAGAGTATTATATTTCTTTTGAAGAAATTAGCATTTCTAAATGATTTTTTTTTTTCCCCCAAAGCTCAGACTTCCTAAACTTATAAAAAGTATGGTATATTGAAATTTCCTTTGGTCTTTTTCTCTTTGTTTAGGAAATTCATCAATTACTTTTCTGAATGCTTATTAAGGAAATCTTTAATTGTACCTATTTTGTACCTAGAAATATATGTGTGTAGTGCATCTGTCTTGATCCACTATGTTTTTAACAAAGGTTCAATAAATCTAATGAATGTTATGTTCACAAGAAAGAACATTTCTTGTGAATGCATTATACATTTACTAGTATATTGTGAATATTCAACATTTCCAGAAATTTTGAACAAGTGTTGAAAACTTTAATTTTCACTGGGACAAGATTTTCCAACAGATAAAGAACCGTGGGAATCTGCATTGTCTCATTGTTCTTTGCCCGGGAGTTTTAGATTCCTGATGGACCATGTCAATTCTATCAGTGAGTGTGAACCTAAAAATGTGGATTTGTAGAGTGAAGCTGTTAATATTGAGAAACTGATGTTCATACTGCAACAGTGAGGTTATTTTAGAGTCTCCTCTTGAATACAGTCTCCTTGAAAAAAAAAAAAAAAGACTAAATATATCCCTTTTGTTCTTGGAATAGTTATTTTTCTTGTAAAAATATCATGGCAGAGGGATTTAGGAGCAATAAGAAATAGTGATTTTTTTAAAATTTATTTTTTTATTTTTTTTTTTTAGCTTTTATAGAGGAAGAAAAGACAGATTTTTACCTAAATGTCAAGGAACAGGGAGACTGGTCAGTCACAGATTATTTCTTTGAATGAGTGACATGAGAAATGTTACTGTTGTTGGCAGAAATTGAGCACAGCAAAATGAATCAAAAGGTAAACTGTGGAGCTTAGTTAGTGACGGGTAAAAAGAGTCACAGAATACATGGTGTTCTATCAGTAGCATACAAGAGACTTCATCTTCTTGGAGTCCATGTGGATCTGAACAGAGTAAAAGCAAAAATGACATAATGAAACAGTTGACAGATGGCTTTTATGAACTGTAGAATAAATTTGACACAGAATGCTTTTGAAGAACACTGTATGGAATAGGACAGCCTGGAATATTTTTTAGATTAATTGTTGTGGCTCTGATCTTCCACTATGGTTATAAATATTCTTTTATAATTTTGGGTTGTGTGCTGTTCTTTTGAACTTTCCTTTTGAAAATAACACTTTATTCTTAGCATGCAATTTCGACAGCTGATACATAATGAAATGTAGCACACTTTTTCTGTCTTTGACATGTTTTGAATTGTGTGGCCCGTATCCTATGTTTCAAGACGTCTGTGTAAAATTAAAAAATAAGCAAGAGAACTTGTAGGTTTTTTTCTTGCCATTGAACTATAATCTTACAGATTGCTGAAAATATAATTTTTTAAAATCTTTATAATCTACTACCTCAGTTTCATTTTCCATTGATTTAGACTAAAATATATTTCCAAAATTAATTTTGACATGCATTTATAGTCATACATATAGTAATCTTAGAAAGTAAATTTAAAGTATTTGATATTCAAGATATATAGTTATATTTTGGAAATTTTGGGTCTCTTTACATTCTTGTTGTTGCCTGTTGATCACAGCTTGTGCAGCACTGTATAGAACTCCAACATTTCAACAGAAAATTAAGTCATGTTTGAGCTGAGTTATGGGAATAGTATTCCTTTCTTGTTTTTCCCATACATACTCCTCTAGTAGAGCTAAGCATAGAAGTACATTTGCCACTTAAAATTTCACAAATGCAAACTGAAAACCTTTAAAGAATTTGAAAAATTAAACCCCAAAATGTTTATCTTAGTTCTTGCATTAATTCTGTGATTTCTTGAAAATTATAAGATAATTATTGCCAGAATAAATAAATAAATAAAAAAACCCCAACAACAAAACGCCATAAAGTACTTTAATGGAATTTAAATCCAAATGAGATTAAAATAATTGTTGTTAGAGATCCAGATTAATATTGGATTAATATTATTCCTTGTTTGCCTGCTTAACTGCGAACAGATTTTTCAGCATTTCTTTTTTCAGAGAGACATCTTCATGCTAGTGGGGATATAACTTCCTTCATGTGTGTGTTTGTGCGTTTCATTTTAGTATTCATCATCACATTGTTTAGTGAAATGAATAAATGAAAGAGCTTTTTATTTTTTACATACTGATATATGTGGTTTATACTTTGTATGCTTTTAATTTAGTAGGGCAGTACTTTCCATTAAAGGATGGCTCTCATTACAAGGAATGTTGTTATGGAACTGTGTGCATTATGTTTAATCCTCACTCAATTTAAAAGAAATAGTTTGGTAACAAATGCATCAAAGCACAGGAAAATGGTCAGTAGGCATTTTGTTTTTTAAACAGATGACCACATTCATGTCATGAACGGGACCTCTGGGGCAAATAAAGCAATGAAATCATCTTAAATAGGGTTGCAGAATCTGTGTAAATGACCCTACTGATCTATCTGCAGGTTTCCAGCTGTTTGTTAATGATCAGTTGTCCTTTCTCTGCTACTGAAGAAATTATGCATTTTTTTTTTCTTCTAAAGCCGACCAGTAAAATGGGTGCTGGATACAAAATACATGTTGCTACCATAAAAAGAAATAGTCCCTTCCAAGGAAAGTTCTTCACAGAACAAATTCCCTATTAGCTAGCAAATTGTATTCCTAGTGTCCAATTCAAGTCCTGTCTTGATCTTCTATTGCCAAAATCTTGCTTACATTGGTTTCATTTTTAGGAACTGAATTTTGATGGTCTTAGTCTGATTCTTCTTGCTGTGCATATTGCAAGAAAACTTAGCAGATGCTACTGAGTTTCAGATGTGTAGTAAGCCTTGGTAAAAGTAAAACAAGCTGGAAGGACAAAAATACAGATCTGTCCACTCATTCTCCAAAGTAACGTCTAAGAAAATGTAGTAAGTTGCTCACAAGATTCAATAAGGTTTTTGGTTAATGCGTCAATTACATTGTGAAATTACATTTCTGTTATAAGAAAATGAATGATTAGTTCTTTATAGAATCATAGAATGGTTAGAGTTGGAAGGGACCTTAAAGATCATCAAGTTCCAACTTCCCTGATGTGGGCAAGGACACCTTCCACTAAACCATGTTTCTCAAAACCCTATTCAGCCTGACCTTGAACACTGGGCACCTAGTAGTGCATCCATAACTTCTCTGGGAAACCTTTTCCAGTACCTCACCACCCTCCTAAGCACACTCCTAAGTTCTAATTGCACATAGAAGACAAGAAAAACCACAATTATTACTTTCTCTGAGGTCCAGCGGAAACAAGGTTTGAATTTTTGAACATTCTGTATTTTAAATCCTGGTTATCTTTCTTTAAATACCTACCTATCTGTACCTGGAGTAAGTTATCACTCATTGATTTTGCAACTAATTCATGCCTACATGGATTGTAATGTTGTTAGGTTCTGTAGCCTAAACTTCGTTTAGAAGATAAATCCACTTTCTTTATTTGTAACTTTTCCTAAAATGTTTTTTAAAAATTATGTAAGATACATTTTAGGTTTTTAATTTGTTGAAATTCTATAGCTACAAGGAAATATTTTCTTTTTTTTTTTAATAAAAAATGTGTAATTGTTTTTTGCATTTTAAAGCTGCTTTATAGTGGCATATTATTGCTCATGAAGATAAGTAGCAGGTCTACTTTTTGGTTTTGTTGTTGGTTTTTTTTTTGTTGGTGGGGTTTTTTTGTTGTTGTTGTTGTTTTTTTTTTTTTAAATCCAGAAATAATCATTAAGTTTAGAATGTTAATGCTTAAAAGAACAGAAAACACAGCATACCCTTTTGCTTGTCTTCTGCAAGCAAAAGGGTATGATGTGGACTTAGTAATGGTTTAAGAAATAAGTCATTTACTCAGCAATTAATATGGACATCGATGAATCAAAACTAAGGCAGTGTTGTTATGTTGTTAAATACAATATTTAATGAGTTAAATATACCTTAAAGCTCTATAATTCTCACTCATGGCAAAATATCTGTTTCTGGGTCAAGGGTTATGGTTCCATTTTGAACTTCATATTTTGTAAGTTACATAATTTCTGATCCCTTAGGGTTCGAGAATTCAGTCTCTTGGTTACTCTCTTTTTAAACTAGGTGGCATAATTTTAGCCTTTCATCTGTTGTGCCAAACTCAGTCATTATTGTCCGAGCCAGCTGGACAGAAAAAGCAGGGCTGTCTGGCTGTTCTGGCAGGCAGAGCTTCCCAGCTGGCCTGTCAATAACTGGTCTCTACTAGATCTCCAAGTAATTAGCAATTTGGCCCCGGTGAAAGGCTTTTAAATGGGAGACGGTGCCTGAAACAGACAGTAAACCACTGGCCCTTTCCCACTGTTGGGCCTAATAAACACGGTATGGTAGACAGCACACACTTGTTCCCTAATTCTTTAATGTTCAACTTCCATTTATTCTGTCTGATTCTTAGGGCAGATTTCTTTCAGAGAGCTGACCAAGGTCCTGACAGAAGTTAATGATGGAAATTACACGGCTAGGTATTTTCACAGCTTATTTATTTATTTATCTGTCTATCTATCTATCTATCTATCTATCTATTTATTTATTTATTTATTTATTATTAAAAGCCCAGCCAATAAAACTCCAAAGAAACGAAAAAAATTGTGTGAATAAATTAAAGTGATATAATAAATGAAAAGTAGAGAAGTAGGTTCCATAACATGTGAAGGGTGCTTTCCTAAAGTCACTTTTCAGACAGCAGTTAAAAATGGTTTATGAATGTTCATGCATTTATGTGTTGCTAAAGGACAAAAGTAAATGTTTTTTAGGCAGAGTTGATAACTTTTATCTGACTGCATCATTATAGTACTGGAAAAAAAATGCTTTAAACATAAGCATATTTTCTTATGCTTAAACCCATCTTCTGGGGAGAATTATGATCCAAAAAGAGGATCTGCAAAAGTAAATTTATTATGAACATGTCAATGGAAATCTTGAGGAAAAGGATGTGCTTAAAGGAATTCAGGTGTCCAGAATTATTTTTATTTTCTTTTTCCATCCATGGCAGAAATTCACACATCTGAAAATTATCTTTAATTTTTAATTTTTATTTACTATTACATTTTTATTTTATTTTTTATCATGTGGGTATACTTCTATCATAAACATAGTAACAGACTGGAGAAAATATTCAGTAAGGACATGGAAATCAGTGATTAAAAGAGCAGTTGGCAATGGCTTTGAGAGTTGATCCTTTATCATCCTGGATGTATATTATCTCTGCTGGTGTACTTAAAAATACAAATACTTCCTTAATGTTGTGGGATATAGTGGAACTAACATACTCATACTCCCCTCCCAATTTTTGTGTGACACAGATATGTATGGATAAGCATAGGTTAAGAAGGGTAAGCAAACAGGTACCTGATTTATAGATCCTAAAGCAATACTTCGAGCTTTTCTGGGCATGGCTGTAATGAGAATTTCAGGCACTAGAATGGACTTATGAATGAAATCTAAGTTTCTCTGCACTGAAGAGGGCAGTCTGGTTTTGAATGGGGAATTACATCTTGGGTTAGGAGCCTGCAAGAAAGTTTATATCCTTCCACAGACCTGCCTCTGTTTTTAAATTGAGATGCTTCCACTGAAAAACAATACCCACTTATAAGACAGAAATCTCCTTTCCTACAAAAGGCTTCAGCTGCTTTTAAATCCCTAAGTGAGACAATGTCAGGTGTTACTTCTGGCAATGATTTGAATATTTCCGTTATGGAAATTTCCGGGCCAAACAAGTCACCTTTCACAATTTTAGATTTTGTGTTATTCTGTCTCTCTGTTCCTGAGGTACCACTGAGTCTGAATTTTGGTGCAGTGTAGCTAAAACAATGGGCCATATTTTTCTACTTGATACATAAAACCAGAAAACTTTTTGACATCTATGGGAATTCTGTGTATGGCTGTGAGGGGAGAATTTGTCCTGCTGTGGTTTCCCTATATTATTGTGTATTTTCCAACAATATTAAAGGGCAGCCTCTGTCTGTCTTTCAAAGTGGTGGCAGCTTTGCCACCCAGATTGCAGAGGCTTTGGATGGGTTGTTACTCAGTGTGGAACTTGGAAAAGAGAAGGAAAGATTTACATTTACACAAAAGAAGCACAATTTTCTTATAGGAGAACTGTTGTTCACATGAGGGGGGAGTGGGGTGGGGGGTGGAAGGATTTGCCAGTTTAGCAGTTAAGTTGACTTTTACACAGTAACATATGACACCACAAACTATGTCCCCATATCACAAGACTCTCGGAAATTATGAAGTACAATGATACATAATATTTGAAGTGAAAGGAAGATGACAAATCAATACTTTATATTGACTAACAGAAAAATGACTACAGATATTGTGACCTGTAGATCCATTGGAACTGATTAGTTTGAGTGTAAAGTCATTGTTTTAACAAGTCTTGCCTTACAATCTGTCAAAATAAGCTGTAAAGCATATGTCCTGTTTATTATTTTCTATTCTGCTTTGTCTTCACTGATGAGGTTTTGGAAAGTGTTCAAATATATAGTTTTATTGAATTACAGTATTTTATGTAAACAACTAGAATAGTTGTTAACTGATCATGTAAATGACTTCCAAGGTGCTTTTCACATTGCTTATCAATGACATTGTATGCTTTTGTAAATCTTATCTTTCTTTCTTTCTTTCAGTGGATATGAGAAAACATTGATTTTTGTCATTCACATTTTCCTGTTATGGTGTGGTCACAGATAAATATGTTAGAATGACTGAAGCATTTAGACGACAGTATGAACTCAGAAAATAAATTTATTTTCTTCTTACAAAGCTAAAATTTAGCTAGATGCCTACATCATATTTTGATTGTTGGATTTGGGTATAACAAGAAAAAAAAATGATAGAATAAAAACTATTCTGAAAACATTGACAACAGTGCCTGTACTAGACTTAAGAAAAATTAGTGAGAAATTATCACATTTTCAAATGAAAGTATACAACTTGGAAAGCTGAACAGGTATTTGCTTTACTTTTGGTGTGTAAAGGGTTTTAACTGTGCAGTTATGGAATGTTACCCTTTTTTCTCTTTTCCATGATGTTGCCCGGTAGAGTTAGATCTTCCTATGCTTTTTATTTAGACCTGAATGTTTTTTTTTTTTTTTTTGCCAATTGTTAGGAGACAACTAGAAGTAAAAGTAGAAACATTTGTATTTTCATATACATATGAAAACATTGTATGTTCATATACTCTTTTTCAAATATACATTCTTGGTTACTGTTAGAGGTAACATTTTCAATTTAGATTTTTGTACAGATATTCTGTTGCTAGACATGTCTGAGATGCAGAGGTCTGTCAGTCAACCTGGACTGTTGGTTAAGATGGTAAACTTCATATGTGCTTCACTTTTAAACCCACTTAAAACATTCAGAAAGCAATTGCAAATTTTAGGGTGAATACAAACACCATCAAAATGAAAATAAAAGCCACTCTGTTACCAGAATCAAATCAGAAAGAACATATCTAGTTCAGCCACTAAATGAATATAAAATCATTGATAGGCTTCTATGAGCTTTGAGTCAGGCAGTGGAGAACATCAGATAGAACTAAAGAAAACATCAAGTTCTTATCTTACTTAAGCCCATACCTAATTAACATGCATATCCTTCCCTGCTTGTGCCCTTGTTTGCTCTCTGTAAACAACTTAAATAGTTCTTTTCCCCTTGTGTTCAAACAATCAAAGACCTTTGATACTATGAAGAAAATTAGTAACAGGTGAAAGACCATGTTTCACCATGGTGGCACAAACCAGCCATTTGCTTTAAAGTATTTCTCCTCTAATCTTCTTTAATTCCTAACAGATAATAACTGTTGTCTGTCAATAGAACTCACATATATCAGTTTCTCCAAAGCCCCTGTGTAGTAAGAATAAACATTAAAAAAACTCTTTAGTAACTTTTCATCATATGCAGCAAAGAAGCATGAGGGGAAATATGAAAACAGTGATATACACATAGGCACATTTGGCTTCCTTTTCATATTTACGTGAACTGCACAAGAGAAATTAAATTTGTTTCTCTCACTCTAAGGATACTATTACCAGAATACATATGTTCTGTGATCAAATGCAGCTAAGGTGTTTCTGGTGTAGAAAGAGATTATAACTGACATTTACATATAGGTTTCAATTTTGGATTGTTCAATTATTTTCTGCCTATGTGCTTTTTCACTATTGCTTGTGATTTTTTTTAAGGTTTCTTTCTTTCATATGCAAAGAAGATGAAATTTTTTTAGGTATTCTAAATAAGTTTCTATCTATTCCAAAAGTCTTCTAAAAGATAGATATCTTCTTCACATTCAATTTTCCCTTAAGATCCTCTTTTGCCTTATTTTGTATTTCCAGTATAGGAAATATTCACCCAAATGTCTCTCTAAGGAATACATTGATATACCTACTGATATTAATTGTTTAAGAAGGCCTCATTAAACAGATTATCTCATTCATAGCCTATTCAAGCTAGAGTTTTTCTATATCAACTAAGACAAGTATATGTCATGTCTGAAAATGAGATGGTATTTAACACAAAAGAACTCCATTTTAGTATGTGGAATATTCAACTGTTTCTTAATAACAGACTTCTGAAAAGTATTCAATAAGTTTTAATTTAAATATAGAAGTACCCATGCTATTTTAAAAAAATATTCCCCAGATAATAAATGTAGAACAAATGCACACACACTTGTGGAATGCTAAGAAGCCCATATACACAGAATTGCAGAATCACAGAATCACCCAGGTTGGAAGGGACCTTTTAAGATCATCTAGTCCAACCAATGAAAAAAACCACCAACAAAAAAAAAACACCCCACAAACAAACAAACAAACTCACACAAACCACACACTAATCCATATCCCAAGCACCATGTCACCTCCTCTCTTGAATACCTCCAGGGATGTGCCTCAACCACCTCCCTGGGCAGCCCATTCCAACGCCTGACAACCCTTTCAGTAAAAAAGCATTTCCTAATATCTAACCTGAAACTCCCCTGGTACAACTTGAAGCCCTTACCCCTTGCCCTATATGTTATGGAGAGGAATTAGAGTTTATGGAGAAGAATGAGCTTCTCTACTTGTTCATTTAACTTCAGAAATACCGTTTAACAGCCTGACAGACAGACCTAAATATGAAGATACTCAGAAAGAGAGCTGAGGGATTTTTTTTCTCCTTGTCTACATATCTCTCTACCATGAACATACTGCATGCTGTATCAGAAATATGAGCAGACCTGGTCTTTGGTTTTGTTTTGGTTTTTTTTCCTTTGGTGGCAGCTCATTTGAGGTAAACGTTTTATTTCTTGCTTTGCACTAGCATAAAAGCAGTTGAAGTCTTTCAAAAACAGGAAAAGGAAAAAAAAAAAGCTTTCTGTTTTAACTAAGGTATTAAATTAAAACCAAAACAATATGTTATATGCCACTTAGAACAGAAAACATTGATACAAAAACCAAGTAAAAAGTCCATTAGAGCTCTTTATCCTTTCTCTTGACCTCTTTTCTTCTGTCTCTTCCTACTCTTTCTCTTCTCCTCATCTCTCTCTCCCTTCAACACCCCTTTTTGTTCCTGCAACATACTGTTTCTCTTACAAGTTAACAAGTTTGATGTGGCCCTGTGTCTCATTCCCTTCCAGGCTTGCAGCTGTTTTGGCAACAGAAGAAAAAATCCCCATAACAAATCAAATAAAAACCCATTCTGTGAAGAGGAATTGAAAACAGCAGGCCTCAAACAGGACTGCACATGAGATGCCTTGTTCTGGCTTTCAACACAACTCAAATCAGAAACACATTACCATAATCTGAAACAGCCCACTGCTAACACAAGACAGATGGTGGGTAATAACCCATGCATCATTAATAAATAAATTCCAGCATTAAAGGCTTTACAAAGTATGACAACATTATCCGGGCAAAATTACTGCCCCTTTTCCACTCCCAACATTATTTCACTCTCTTGTGGGTCTTTTTCACTCTCTTTCTCTTTTAAAGTGATTGTACTTTTGAAGGAAATTAAACAAGGTACAAGTTTTAAACAGATGAAACACATCTTAGTGTACAAGCCTGAAACTCCAGAAGGGAAAAATAAAATAGCTGCCAAAATGTAATAGCTCCCATGTATTTCTATCGAATCAGCAAATGACAATTTATTGCATTGCACTCCATTAGCTGTCTTTGGCCTCTTTCATATTCTACTATTCTTATATTTCACTACAAATTTTCAAGCTTGAATTTTGGCATTGTTTTTCCCACTAAATTGAAAGATATATGTATCATTTCTCAGCTTTCCTTCCACAAACTGTACCATCTGTCTTCTCCCCTTTCTTCCTCAGTCATTTCTGAGATAATTTGGGATAAAATATATATCTTTTAGCTTGAACAAATGTTGGAGTGTATTGAAAATACGATGGGCCTACCACAATGTATTTGTGCCTGACTAACAGGAGTTTATCACTTGCAAGGGGAAGGGAGACTAGTTGGGTTTAAATTTTTACAGTACACAGTTCTTAGTACAGAGCCTGAATCCCAAGTGGAATTTGAAATGTGTATGTTGCCAGAATTCAGTACTGTTACTCAGTATTGGGATTCAAGTATATCATAAAGACATAAATGGACCTTAGTTTGTGTATGTGTGGTGGGTTGACCTTGGCTGGACACCAGGTGCTCACCAAACCACTCTATCACTCCCCCTCTATAACAGGACAGGGGGAGAAAATACATGAGAAACTTTGTGGGTTGAGTTGAGATTAGGAGAGGGAGATCACTTAGCAATTATCATCAATAGAAAAACAGACTTGGCTTGGGGAAATTAATTTCTTGCAAATTAACTGTAACAGAGGAGGACAGAACTAAAACCACCTTCCCCCACCTCTCCCTTCTTCCCAAGCTCAACTTCATTCCTAAGTCTTCTACACTCTGCCCACAAGTGGCACAGGGGGATGGGGAACTGGAGTTGCAGTCAGTTCATTATCCTTCATGCCTGCCTCTCCTTCCTCCTCCTGCTCTTCCCCTGCTCCAGCATGGAATCCTTCCAATGGGATACAGTCCTTCATGAACCTCTCCAATATATGTCCTTCCCATGTGGCTACAGCTCCTGCCAGGCACTTGTTCCTGCATGGGTTCTCCATGGGCTGCAGCTTCCTTCAGGACATATCCCCCTGTTGCAGCATGGTGTCCTCCATAATCTGCTCCAGCACCTGGAGAACATTCTCCCCCTCCTTCTCCATTGACTTTGGTGTCTGTAGGGCTAATTCTCTCACATTTTCTCACTCCTCTCTGACAGCTGTTCCAAAGCATTTTGTATCTTTAAATATGTTATATCAGAGATGCTACCAATGTCGTTGATTGGCTCAGCTTTGGCCAGGAGTGTGTCTGTCTTGGAGCTGACTGTAGCTGGTTCTGCCTGACTCGGGGCCAGCTTCTGGTGTCTTCTTACAGAAACCCCCTTCTGACCTCCCCCCCATTGGCAAAACCTTACCACATAAACTCCATACATAGTAGAAAGACTAAATATTCTAAATATTCTTATTCAGTCTCTCCATTACACATGATTGTGAATATCTTTGCCCATACCTATGTCTCTGTGACTTACTACCTTAATTCCTAATGTGTGCAGCTCTTAGACACCTACAGAAATCTTATCTTCTGCAAAACACAGTGTTATGCTTATTTATTTTTCTCAGATCAAGGGAAGATTAGTAGGGAGGGAGAGAGGATGGAAGGAAGGAAGGAGGGAAGGAGCGAAGGAAGGAAGGAAGGAAGGAAGGAAGGAAGGAAGGAAGGAAGGAAGGAAGGAAGTTAATTATGAGTTAGTTGTGAGTTTTACTGTGGCTAAAAGGCTGTAAGGAATAAGGGCAGGAGAAGGGAAATAAATTAAATCAGTACATATAACTCCATAAGCTTTGAGTGATATTTTGCACAGGAACTGAATGAAACTTGTTTTCGGTTTGAATGACTGTCAGTAGAATGACAACTAGCCAAATGTTAGATGAGACTGTCGACTTGCTTGAAAATAAGATGGTTCTATGGAAAGATTCCACAGGCTGGATTGATGGGCTGACAATAAAGGCATGTGGTTCAACAAAGCCTTGTTTGAAGTTTTGCACTTGGGCCACAACAACCCCATGCAGGGCTATAGGCTTGGAGAAGAGTGGTTGGAAAGCTGCCTGGTGGAAAAGGCCCTGGGGCTGCTCGTTGACAGCCACCTGAATATGAGCAAGCAGTCTGCCCAGGTGGCCATGAAGGGCAACACTCTCCTCATCTATATCAGCAATAGCGTTGTAAGCAGGACTAGGGAAGTGATTGTCCCCCTGTACTTGGCACTGGTGAAGCCCCACTTCAAGTTCTGCTTTAGTTCTGTGTTCTGTTTTGATTCCCTCACTACAAAAAAGACATTAAGATGCTGGAGCATGTCCAGAGAAGGTCGATTGGGCTGGTGAGAGGTCTGGAGAAAAAGCCTTACAAGGAGCAGCTGGGGTTGCTTAGTCTGGAGAAAAGGAGGTTGAGAGGAGATTTTATCTCTCTCTACAGCTAGCTGAAAAGAGGTTGTAAAGAGGTGGGGGTCTCTTCTCCTGGACAAGAGGAAATGGCTTCAGGTTGTGCCAGGGAAGATTTTGATTGGATATTAGGAAAAATCACTTCACCAAAGGGTTGTCAAGCATTGGAAAAGGCTGCTGAGAGAAGTGGCAGGTAAATACCCTGGAGGTATTTAAAAACAGGTAGACATAGTGCTTAGGGCCATGGTTTATGGTGGTTTTGTCACTGTTAGATTGATGGTTGGACTTGCTGATCTTAAAGGTCCTTTCCAACCTAAGTGATTCTATGACTTTGCAAATAATGTAATATTCTTACTTTATTTATTTAGTACCTGGGAATGATAAGAAAAATATTGGTACCACAAACATGGATAGAAAAGGAAAGGATCTATGCTTAAAGGATTAATGCTTGACCAATATTAAGTTTCCACTGAAAGTAGTTTAAGATCCATGCAAAGGTGTAATCTGCATAAACAAATCTACTGATTTGTAGTAATGAAGTAAATCAAGATTTGCCTAAAAGTGATGTTTTTGTCTGTAAGACATTGTCTTAGATATTCTTGTGCTTTATACCAGTTTCTTGTCAGTAACTCAGTTGCTGAACTTGTATAAAACTTGAAGATATACATTAATGGATTAACATGAAAATATACAAGTCCATGGGACCTGATGAAATACATCCCAGAGTCCTGAAGGAGCTGGCTGATGAAGTTGCCAAACTACTCGCCATGATATTTAAAAGGTCATGGCAGTCAGGTGAAGTCCATGCAGAATGGAAGAAAGGAAACAGCATACCCATGTTTAAAAAGGGAAGAATGGAGGACCATGGGAACTATCGACCTGTCAGCCTCACCTCCATTCCTGGGAAGATCATGGAACAGATGGTCACATCCAGAGGGTTGTACTCAATGGCTTTAAG
>BJBW01005522.1:6364-42308 GCA_004320125.1 Scolopax mira
CTTCCTGCGACAAGGCTACTTGGTCACATACAATTTTGCAGGACTGATCTTTAAACATACCCGAAGGCCATGGAAATGAAAGGGAATTAAGGACAGTTTCAGGGATCCAAACTGCAGGCAGAGCTCTCCCCAACAGGAAGAGTGGAAAAATGAGTAGAGGTGACACGAAATCCCCCAGCTCCCACCTAATTCTGTCCTAATTCACCAGAGATTTCCCCTCTGATCCACTTTTCCACAGGTCCAGCCAAGCCTCTTGACCCAAGTCCCTTTTAATTTCTCCCTGATGGGCTAAGAAACCCCAGCATGTGAGAAACATCGTCTTTCCCCATCTGCACACACCCCTGGTTGGGAGAGAAAGGGAGAGGAAATAACTGACCTGTAATAAATACCTAAATTCTGCAACTTCTCTCCTCCTTTGCCTTCTGCCCAAGCAGCAACAGACCTTGTCATGAAGACGCGACGGTCACCAGCTGAGATGATGAAAGACAGCCAGAGTTACTTCCTAACTGATGGAGAGTGGAAGTTCACCAACCTGAGCATCATTGAATACATGGACCACCTGGACAACAAACAATTTTCTATGGTCACCTATGTGGTATGAAACAAGACAATTTTCTACATTAGGGAACAGGCGTTCGTCCAACACAGTAACTTATCTCCTGCTCACCCAGATGTTGTCCATCTTCTTTAACAGATTTCTATGGAGAGACGACCCACTCTGTATATTTTGAACCTGATCCTCCCAACTTGTGCCCTGTATCTGATGGATATGGCTGTGCTGTTCGGACCCAGCTCTCTCGAGGAGAAAATCAGTTTCCAAATTGCCATCATCCTCGGCAGCTCCATGTTAGCCGTGATTCTCAACAACATCCTGCCAACCTCCTCCAACAAGCCACCCATGATAGGTACCCACCTTTATGGAGTAAAAACTAACTGATTTTTACACAGATGTCAACCCTGAGGAAGATCTTTGGGGCATTGAGGGACACGGTCATGAACACTGAGGTGATGAACAGCTGAGCTTTATCAGCTTGCTGCACTTACAAATATCACCCCTTCCCCACCCAGTTACTGACCACAGACACGATCACATTCAAGAAAATTAAGCCAATTATGAAGAGTTTTCTTTGTTTTTGTATCGTTTGCAGTGGTATTCTTTTTAGGCACCTTCCTGCTCATGATCACGGCCGTCTTAGACACCTTCTTCCTGTTGCACCAGCAGCACAAATCCCTGCGCTCAGACAAGGCTCTTGGAAGCTTCCAACCAGGTAAGGCCACCCATAACCTCTTAAACAAGCAGGTTGGGTCACCTGCTCTTTCCTGCTGGTTCCTTGGGATGAGGGTGTGTTTCCTCAGGGCAACCAAGTGCCCTGGCCAGGATCAGTCCTGCTAGTGACCCACCAGCTCCCCCTTTACCAACACATGCAATCCACTCTTGGCAGAGGTGCACACCAAGCTGGCCATGACAGCCCTGACCAACCAGCGCAACAAACACCCAGCCAAGGAGGACACCCAGCTGCTGAACCTGCCCGAGGGCCAGGGGGAAAGGCAACCGCAGGAGCAAGACCTGTTTCTACCAGTGCTGGAGAAAGTGCTTCTCTACAGTCACTTCTTCCTCTCCTTGGTTTTTTTTGCTATTATTTCTATAAAATGGAGCAGCTAGAGACCAGCTCCACGCAGTGCTCATTCAGTTGTTCTCCCTTGTATCGCTTCTGACCCCTCCACTGCAATGGTTTTTTCCTGCTTGATTGATACAGCTGCAGTTGTTTCAGTTGCCTAAATAAAATAAAAATAAAATAAACCCCCCAAACCCCCAGGGCATGAGATCTGCATGCTTCCTGCTCTGTACTCCAGTTCATCAGAACTATGCATGTTCTTAAAGTACTCTGTGGGCCAGCAAAGTATTTGAATAAAACAGCTGTGAAATTGGTGGGATAGTAAGTTTGTCCTATCCATCAGGAATTGTCATCACAAACACAACCATTAGAAATAGGAGTTTCTATGGAGGTGAATCGATTCTGGGAAAAGGCATTTAAGAATTCCACCTCAGATAATTAAATAAAACAACCAAGCCTAAAGCACTTATTGTTTCTGTGAGTTTCAGTGAGATCTGCATCATTCAGAAACCTCATGACAGAGAGAACAATAGGATCACCAGGGTTAATAGGGCGATACTTGGGATGTTTCAAAACAAAACAAACCCACACTATCTCAACACATTTACACCCCTTCAACTCCTTTTGCAATTGGCTGCACCTAAACCATCACAAACAACATCGAAAAAGTCCCTAGACCTCTGCCAGTAAAACCAGAGACATATCCCACTGCATCCCAGCTCACTACTAAATACACTCCAGCAGCTCAAAAGCTTTTATACACTCAACTCCTGAGCAACTCTTTGCCTGCAGCAGCAGAATGACATTCCATGCACAATGTGGGTACAGAGAGGAACAGATGGTTTATTTGCATTATGGCAGATGCAACAGGACTCACTCTGATGAACAGGTCTAGCTGGGATGTTGGTCCTTCCTAGGAAAACAAGCCCATGGGAAGAAAAGACAAAAATCGAGGAAAAGTGGGTTGTTTGCAAATCAGTGTATTGTTCCACCTGCCTCAAAACCTTGCAACCTCGTGTCTAAGACCTGAGCTATGGACAGGAGGGAAAGTACTTTATTTAAAAGATCATAGAGTCTGACAGTTGTTAAGACAAACCGCTTCCAGACAAGTTACAGATCAGCAATTGGTTTGTGGGGCCAGAATGGATATTTCTCCTTGTCCAGTTTGGTTTCAGGGAAGGCATCGTGCAAGTCTTCAAACGTCATCTGTTCAAAGGGAATCATGTTTTTGAGCTTCTGAAGCTTGAAGGGAGAGAGAGCAGAGATAAACACGTTACAAGTAGCTTGTCAGCAAGAAAGAGCAAAGCACACACAAGTAAGGACAAGGTGTGTGCCCGGATGGGTTAAAAAAATATTCACCAAGTGAAGTCCAGACTTACTTGTTGCTCATACTGGGCAATACGAGCCTTGGAAGCCTGCACATACTCAGCAGTGCTCTTTGCCTGGGGGAAAGCAGAGGACGTGGTGAATATGCTTATGATAAAGACAGTGACCTAGAGTGAACCTGCAGCCCCATGCCTTACGTTGGCATTAACATTCATCATCATTACACTGGACAAGTGGACAGAATCTCAATCAATTCCCAAATAGCCAAGCCCTTCCACGTGTAGGGATCCTCTTGTTTAGCCAAAAGCCACAGACGGGTGTGAGGATCAGAGCTGTGCTCCAGTTCAGGCTGCCCAGCCTGTGCAGATGCACGCACAGAATATCCCTCTCCCCCCTCCCCATCCTCACAGAATTCAGAGAGAACCCCGGCATTAGGGGAACAGGTTAAACACTTACAGCTTCCGCCTCCTGGGCATCAATTTTGGCAGTTTGTGTATCCTTTGGCTCAGGAACCTTCAGTGCACTGAACTGCACATCGAAAGAGAAAATTGTTTTTACCAAGCAGCAGAGAAGTATTCCCTCCTTTCTTCCTAGGATACACTCACAACTGCATAAGTTCACAAGCTTTCTAAAACTGACCACTGGAGCTTGACTGGGAAGGTTGGCAGTGAAGGACTGCATCCTTCACCAGCAGCACTGCTCACCCGTGAGCTTAAAGCTACCTGTTCCACACTGCACACCACCACCAGGACAGGTAACACCACTCACGTTCATCCCAGCTCTATAAAGAGCAAAGCACCTCATTGCAAGGAAGCAAGAAAGTCTTAATACCCAAGCCTCATCATATCACAGACTGATTTCCCCCAAGACAAAGTCCCCAGATCCACATGAGGTCAGTGGGTCCTCCCAGCTTGGGGAGCCCAATTTCTACAGTGTCACTGACATCACATGTCCTTCAGAAAACACCTCACTAGTGCTTTTCAGTTCCTGCCCTATAAAGAGGAGGGCAACCCCTGCAGGCACCCGGCAGCTTTACATGTTTCAGCGTGCAGAGAGCCAGACTCACCACCTTCTTTCATTCAGGGAAATAGAGAAATATTTCAAGAGTTTGCTTCAGGAGATGCTCTACCCAAGAATTCAGTTTTGCAGCCAAAATAATTTATCAAGTTTTCTTTCACCAACTTTCTCGCCGTACAATGCCACAGGTTTCCTCCTGAACGATGGCACCGAAGTGACCTCCTCAAGGTCAGTGACACTGACCTGCAGGGTGTACAGCTGGGGGATTTGCCAGACAAAACCAACCTTCTCTGTCACTTCTGGTGTTTCCCTCTCACACCAAAGACGTTCCCCATTTAAACCTCCAAGGAAAGCAATACCCACCCTGCAAAGATACTGACCTTACTCTGAAACTCATCCACCATGCCAGCTTTAGCAACAGCAGCCTTGTAGTGAGCCCAGTCGATGGTCGGGGGTTTCTCTGGCAGAGCAGCCAACCTAGAGAGACAGAGCACAGCAGTCACAGCCAGCACTAGAAGTAACCCCACACTATCACTCGCTCTCTGCCACAGTTATTTTCCAGGGTATCACCAGAGCCTGCTAAATTTAACTGAAATATCCTCGGGTCCATCATTAACAAGCAGTGATGAACCATAGCAAACTTTCCATGAGCCCTTGTTGCCAAGAGGGCCAATGGAATCCTGGGCTGCATAGGGAAGAGTGTGGCCAGCAGGTTGAGGGAGGTCATTCTTCCCCTCTACTCTGCACTGGTGAGGCCACAACTGGAATACTGCATCCAGTTCTGGGCTCCCCAGTTCAAGAGGGACAGGGAGCTACTGGAGAGAGTCCAGCGAAGGGTAACAAAGATGATTAAGGGGTTGGAGCATCTCCCTTACAAGGAAAGGCTGAGAGAGCTGGGATTCTTTAGCCTGGAGAAGAGAAGGCTGAGAGGAGACCTTACTACGTTTACATCTATCTAAAGTATCTAAAGGGTGGGTTGAAGGATGTTGAAGCCGGACTCTCTTCAGTGGTTCCCAGTGACAGGACAAGGGGCAATGGGCACAAGCTGGAACATGGAAAGTTCTATTCAAATACAAGGAAAAACTTCCTTCCAGTGAGGGTGCCAGAGCCCTGGAAGAGGCTGCCCAGGGAGGGTGTGGAGTCCCCTTCTCTGGAGATCTTCAAGCCCCACCTTGATGCAGTTCTGAGTAACATGCTCTGGGCAATCCTGCTTAAGCACGGGAGTTGGACTGGATGATCTCTAGAGGTCCCTTCCAACTGCAACAATTCCGCGATTCCGATTTCTGCAAATCCCTCTCTCTGCCCTTGAAATAGCCTTCATTATACAGACAAGAGGAGTTCAGCCTGCAGGCCACTTCAAACTACTATATAGAGTTTCTGGGTGCGGAAAGGATTAGCCAGTTTTCAAAATACTGAGCCATAAACAATCAGCAATATTAGCTTTAAAAGCCAACAACATTTGTAACAAGCAGCTGAAGCATTTGAGGACGCTTGTGAATTTAAGCAGCAACAAACAGAATAATCATTTGTGCAAAATGCTTTGAATGTGCCAAAGCAAACTGCTTTCACACGACTGCTTTCTCACATTACAGCTCGTATTTTACTCTGTGGAGAATTAAGTGAAGATGATTTACCTAAAAAAGCCACCAACTGCTTTGAAGGTGACCTGCCTTAGTGTTTCTCAGGGCACTGCAGTGGGACTGTAGTGATCACCACTGCCCCAGGCCGGTACTGCAAAGGCTGGGGGTTCAGCTGAGGGACTGAGTTGCCCCCACCCCCCGCAGGAGCAGGGCAGAGACTCACCGGGCCGACAGCGCGTCGCTGCGGGTCTTCAGGGCATTGAACATGGCCCTCTGGTTGGGGGGCACCCTCTCGGCGAAGGCCGCCCAGTCAATGGCCTTGATAGCAGCTCTGCGTCCTGCCATGCTTCCAGCCTGCACCCAGGAGAGAGAATGCCAGAGGGGTGACACTGGGCGGCGAAAGGGGGCAGGCAAAGACCAGAGGAGGGGACCCGGTGACCCCCTGGGACATGGCGGGGGGACAGGGGACACAATACAGCAGGACAGGGATGGCGGTAGGGACAGACAACACATCGGGACGTGACAGGAGGGGATGAATCACACACCAGGACAGGGTGTAGAGGGGGGACACGGAGCGGGAGTGGGGACAAGTGACACCGCGGGACAGAGTGTGGAGGGAGAACACAACGCAGCGGGACAGGGAGGGGGGATGGGGACAGACGATACACCGGGACATAGCGGGTACAGGGGACGAGGACATGATATATACCGGGACCCGGAGGAGGAACGGCGGGACGGCGAGACACCGGGAAGAGGGGGTACACCAGGACACAGCTGGGGGGCGGGGGTGTACCGGAGGTACCGCTCTTCAGCCCAGGCCGAGGCCCGGCCCAGCCCCGTCTCGCCTCACGCCCCCACCCCGGCCCCCCCGACACCCAGGCCCGCCCCGGTCTGCTCCCTCCTATCCAGCCCCGGGAATCCCGGACCCCAGCCCCTAGTCCCCCTCCGGGTCCGGGACCGCCCCGCTCTCACCTTCACTGACCGCCACCACCGTCCCCGGGCGCAGACGCCAGCAGCGCCGGAAGTCCCAGCCCCGCCGCCCAATCAGAGCGAGCTCCCACCGGAAGGCGTCATTCTCCCCCTTCCCGGCTCCCGCCGACGGCGCCCCGGAAGTGCATATCGCATGCCGGAAGTGGCGGAGGAGTAGGGGCGGTGATGGCGGCGCGGGGGCGCTGAGCGGCACCGCTATGGCCGAGCTGGCGGCGGCGGCGGCGGAGGGGCCGCCTCGAGGCCGCACGCCCAGCCCGGGCCCCGGGGGAACGCCGGGACCTCCCAGCCCCCGCGCGGCGGCCGGAGCAGCGGCGGGCTCCGGTGGAGCCCTGTCACCCCCCGGCGCGGCCCGGCCGCCCGCCGCTTCCAAGTGGGTGCGCCTGAACGTGGGCGGCACGTACTTCGTGAGCACCCGGCAAACGCTGTGCCGGGAGCCCAAGTCCTTCTTGTGCCGCCTCTGCTGCCAGGACGGGCCCGAGCTCGGCTCCGACAAGGTGAGGCCGCGGCGGGGGCCGGTGTGTTACCCCTCGTCGGGAACGGCGAGGCCCCAAGCCCGGGCGGCGACCGGCCCCTCCTTGAGCCGCCTTAGTCCCCGCGGCAGCAAATGTCACCCGGGGGGGCAGCGCTCCGACTTGTAGTACGGGTAGGGTGACAGCCCCAGGTGCTGGTGCCCCCAGGGCCAGCGGCTCCCAACCCTGAGGCGTGGATGGGCCCCTCTCCACAGCAGCCGTGGCCCTCGGGGACACAAGCTGCTCTTACACACTATTTCCTCGTCCCTCATGTCCCATTGCACGGCCACAGCTTTGGCTGCACCCTGAAGAACAGGGCTTAGAGTCCCCTCGTGCCCGTAGCGCCCAGGGTCTGCAGCCACCGGTGCCCTCCACCTCCCGTGTAACAGGGTGTCCCTCAGGGAGCAAACCAGCACCTTCCCACCGTGGTCTTAGCAAAGAGGGAACTAGAACAAAACTTTCCTAGAAACAGGAATTGTAATGATTTCTCACCCTGTGCATATTGAAGGTTTTTTTTAAATATATGTCATGTTGCTCTTCTGAAAGGTGACAGTGCACGTTCCTTGCAGGGGTGGATGGGTTTGAAGTCATTGTAGTTGATCAGAAGGATTTTGCAAACAGTTGTTCTTGTAATTGCACGTTTTCTGTAGGATGTGCTGCAGGAGGCTTTCTACAGATTTTGTGGGTAGGTCAGCTTGAGAATTAGTGAGGGAATTAGAAGGGAATTGCCACTCCTTTCAGAGTTTAATCAAAAAGATAAATCCTGGTTGTGATCAAACTAGCAGTCACCAGTGTCAGCGATTCAAGGAGGTGATCTTTCAGAATGTTTTTTCACAGGTTTTTTATTGCTTTAGAGCAGATTGATTGGCAAGACATACGTTGCTTCAAAGTGACTTGAGAGATAGGAAAGTTTTACTTCAGAACTGGCTCAAGAAATGCTTTTGGTTGGGAGTTGTTGGTTGTTTGGTGGCAGTGGCTGTATTGCCAGAGACACGGCCGGTGCAGCGCCATGTGTGTTTTCAGTAGCAGAAAGGAGGGGAGGGAAAAAAAAAAAGCTACTTAAACCACCATATGCTGTGAGTTAGAACTGGAGATCCATTTTTCCTTCACACTTCTCTAGTTAAACTTGTCTGGAAAACAAATTTAGACAGAACACAGCTGCCAGCTTTTGGGTTTTATTCTTGCAGTGAAGAAAAACTGCCAAGCCCTGCTTTTCTCTCCAGGTGTATAACTCTGTGCCCAAGTGCTTCATTTGAAGCATCTACCAGTGTTGCTGAGCTGCAGCATTTGTAGCCAAGTTCAGATATTAAAGAAAAAAAAATAAAGTTGGTTTAAATGTGGAGGACACCTTTCACGGGCAAATGAATCCAGGTTCCAAAGAGAAACTGCTCAATTTATTGTTTTATTTTCCTGTTACCATTTAACCATCCCATATTCATTCCTCTACTCACTCAACAGGATGAGACGGGGGCGTATCTCATCGATAGAGACCCCACCTATTTTGGTCCAATACTGAACTACCTCCGACATGGGAAGCTCATCATAAACAAGGAACTTGCAGAAGAAGGTGAGAGAGAAAATTACAGGGCAAGAACTTCAAATGCTGTTTGATAGCAGCATCCCCAAGCCATTATCAGAAACTTGCCCAAGTGCAGATGGCTCCTGGCATGACGATGAATACGGGTGTGAAAAGCCCCATTTCCCATCAGTGCTGCTAGTTAGTACCATTAGCTTCTCAGAAGGATGCTCATTAGCAGGGATTAAATCATTAGGTTCTATATCTTCCTGGAAGCAGAGGCCTGCAGCTTGCAACACAAGTCAAGCAAAGTTTAGCAAAGCAAAAGATCTGATAGCACATCTCCTCTCCCCCTCACAGACGTGCAAACAAAATAGAGATTGTGCCACAAGGTTTCTGATAATCCCAGGGAAAAGAGAATAATCTGTCTTAAAAAGACTCTAAGTCACAAAAGCAGATGACAACTAGTTGGTCATTTTCTTCCAGCCTGGGACCATGAGATCGATGGCACAGCTACTGGGGGTGAGGGGGATTTTCTCACATCTGGACTAGATTTGGAGGCAGGAGCAGATGTTACGTCCTTGTAGAAGAATCGTCTTCATTCTACCCTGTACGCAGTAACAGAATTCCTCTCTGCTTTTGGTTCCTTTCCTAGGGGTACTGGAAGAAGCTGAGTTTTACAATATTGCATCCCTTGTGCGACTGGTGAAGGAGCGGATACGGGATAACGAGAACAGAACCTCCCAAGTAATGCCCAGCAACATTTGCATTACAAAGTTGGTCATTTTCTGTAGTGCAGTAGAGGGACACGTGTGGCTGCAGACACTTCTAGTAGCAGTTCTTTGGTTTAACAGTCACCTTTAATGGGGAAAAATGCTTTTATGTCGACCAAAGGCACAGCTCGGAAAGAGTATCCATGATGGTTTTATAAGCACGGAACAGCGAGTCTTGTTAGTGCTGCAGAGAAAGGCAATGAGCAAACAAGAGGGGCCAGAAGCTGAGATGGGTAGTTATAAAGCAAAACATACTGCTTTGGTGTGTAAAGAATAGTTTGAATTCTTCCTTCTCTAAACCATTTTCTTCCCTTTATATCTGTCTCTCTGTGGCAGTTTTCCCCACTGCTGCTCAGCTGATAACAGCACACCCAGTAGATTCAATTTCAGAAGATAAATGTTTTCAAAAGGCAGTAAGTGGCTTTGAAAGCCAAAGATTTTACTTTCACTGGCCCTTAGACACCTAGAAGGCTTTGGAGAGAAGCATGAGAACTGTACACACCCGTTTTAGAATCAGTTGGATGGTCCGAAGGATGGAGTCAGAAAGCCTGAGGGGCTGAGACTTCCTCAAATAACAAGGCAACAAAGCAGGAGAGGCTTACTAATTTCCTAGCTTGTTACTCATATACCAGTTACTAAACTTATGCTTATTTTTATTCTCTGTACTTTAGGGACCTGTGAAGCACGTGTACAGAGTCCTGCAGTGCCAAGAGGAAGAGCTCACACAGATGGTGTCCACTATGTCCGATGGGTGGAAATTCGAACAGGTACCTTTACCCAAAAATGGCAGAGTGCCTTTGCAAGTCGTATATGGAATAAGCAGTTTGCTATGAAATTATGCTTCACACTGAATTCTCTTCTGAATAAGCAGTCTGAGCTGAGCAGCAGCCCACTTACATAAAATAACTGTCAGGGAAAGGCAGAATTTACTCAAACTGCCAAGAGAAATTTCATTTTCTCTCAGGACTTCTTGTATCCTTGTTATATCCCAGAGCAATTCTCCCTTTCACCTGCATTTTATCACTTATATCAGGCCCTAGTACAACAGGTTTAGCCAGGAAAATTAATAGAGCCATGAAAAAAAACTGCAGCATGACTTTTCTGGAAGCTCAAAGCCATGACTCCTGCGTTTGCAAAGAGGCGCTGAGTGACATGAGAAACACAGTTCCTGCAGATGCCTTTGTAGCAGAGCCAGTTTCAGGGCTAGGTGTCACTGAAGTTCCATATGACATCAGTTCCAGATTTGGTCTGGAATCAAATCTGGTCTGTCTTATTTAGGAGTATGGAGAACTGGAAACCAGCTGGCCTGCATGTTAAGGCTATATTAAGAAACCGCAGAATAGGCTCTGTGGATTACAGCTCCACTCTCTTCCCAATTAGTCCAGCTTCAGTACAAGGGGATGTTGTGGGAAATATGCTGACACCAAGTGAGGCACAGGATTAGCAATGGCACTTTGCACCCCTTGTTCATATATATTTATCTGTTCTCTAATGCCTGAAGACTCCTATTGCCTAGCAGAGAGGCAGCCCAAAACTCTGTAGTGATACCTTGCGACCCGAAGCCACAAGCTGCTTTATGGAAACACAGTTCTCCAACACTCAGGTTGTGCTGTCCAAAAATTTACTTAACGAACGTTGGCTTTCACACATGCACACACACATCCCCAAAACCAAAAAGCTGTAGGCAGTGCCCTTCACAGGAATCTGCAACCTTTCCTTTTTCCTCGTCGTGTTTTGCACAAACCACCAAGATCCCTGCCAGCCTCCTTCTTCCCATACTTGCAAGTGCCAGGAAAATTTCCTGCACATCCCACTCCAGCACCCTCCTACCATCAGGAGCTGTTCCTGCCCTCCCCTGGTACTCACATTCAGCTCAAACACCCCCAAGAGCAGCCAGAACAGATAGATGGTTTGGTCAGGGCTAGACCTCACAGAGCAGTACAGCTTCCCTCCACCTGTGAGAAGGTCCATTCTGAGTCACAGAGCAGGAACATGGTGGTGGTGCAGCACAGGATATGTTCCATGCTGAAACTGGCCCTGCTGGGAGGCACATTGTAGCTGCAGCCTGTTGCCAAGGTCTTTCTCCAGATGTGCAACCCAGCATGGCTTCTCCTCCCCCAGATCACACCACTTGGCATGCTGAGACACGTTAGGAAAGATGATAACAGATCTGCATCTTGGGGACAAAGAGAGCCTATTGCTAAATCTTACCCTGGATGCCAGTGGCTGAGCAGAGCAGAGAGTTTCCTCACGCACTCTTGGGATCCAGTCACTTCATAATGCCAAAAAGACTGGTTTGGAAACCTGCAGCAAAGGCAGAAGTGGTAAATGCTGTTGCAGCCTTACTGTCTGTCAGGCTTGGGTTCTCAGAGCATGTGGCCTTTCAGGTTCTCTGCCTTCTACCATTCAGTCCTGCTTAAATTAAGGATGGAATAGAAATTTGCTATTTTAAACAGAAATCCATTCTCCTGTCCAGCTACAGTTCGATACTCCAGAAAGCTGCTGTCTTTATCAAAAGATGATACTTTGTGTTTGTTGAGCAAAGAGCAGTAACGAAATATCCAAGAGCTTGAGCAGTCAAGATAGGGAACAGGGAAGCAAAAGAAAAAAAAATATTTTTTTAATCCTGTGTATATCTTTTGCCCTTAGTGCAAACGTCAAAACCCAATTAAAACAGCCCTGGAGGTCAGTTGGTGTGACAGCCCCCCCGGGTCATCCTGCAGGGATCCTGTCCAGGGAGGCTGTTGACTGTATCCATCTTACATATGAGCACTCTCTTCTAAAATCCATTAGAACATAGAAGTTAGGGTGAACATTAAAGTTTCCTAGATAGACACAGTGGATAAGATTCACAGCGCTTTCTTCAGATTACTTAGATTTATTATCTGGAAAGCAGAACTGAGTTGTAAATGACAAATTAGTTCTGCACTCCAGGATGTCCTTTTAATGTAATAATGATAAATGAGACAGATGGGATTTCTTGGATCGAGTCCAGACCCCTCATCACAACAGTAATAGAATATAATCCTATTTATACAGATATCAAACTCCATCTTGACAGCATCTACATAAAGAATGGTGCCAGTTTGCCACATGTGCCCTAGTTAATCTAACATCTGTCTATGGTAAAGAATTGCCTTTCCAGTTTTTACACATCAAAGTCAAAAGGCAAGCTGGGAGTAGAGTTCAGCCTGGTCTGGACCAGGAAGCCTGTGCTGCCTGCCCTGTGTCTCATTAGCTGGATACTATAGATTGCAAAATCTGACATGTTTTTCATTTTTTTGTCCTCAGTAACTGGAAAATGTTCTGTTGTGTTAGGTGTTCCAGCTTCAGGCTGGAATTTCTTCCTGGGTTCCAGGTGCCACTAGAGGGCTCTGGAGCTCGGCTGCGTCCCTTGGAGAGACACGGGAAGGGCTGTGACAGGGGAGGGCACAGGGAGACACTTCAGGGCCAGAACAGGTCTCACTGGACAGTTGTACCTCACAAAGCAATTGTAGGAATAGAGCAAAAGTCAGGACTTATTGATAGTTACCTTGGCTTTCTCCTGTTGCACAGCTCATCAGCATTGGATCTTCCTATAACTATGGAAACGAAGACCAGGCAGAATTCCTCTGTGTGGTGTCCAGGGAGCTCAACAATTCTACCAACGGCATTGTCAAGGAGCCCAGCGAGAAGGCAAAGGTAAGGCATCTGCTCAGATGTATTGGCTCAAATTCCCTTTTGTGAAGAAAAATCCCTTTTTACACTAACAGATCCATAATTTGCAGTAGCAGTTCCATGTACCAGCTTTCCCATTTCCTCCTGTATGCAGGATATTTCCCTCTTGGAAGACTTCATGTTTTGCTGTAGGCCAAGAGCTTTGGCTCTTTGTATGTTTCAAATTAAGACTAAAAATGGTGGAAAAAGAGAGACTTGAAGAAGGGGGACAGTACAGCAAGGACCTTTGAGATTGGTCATATTTTGTGAGGGATGTTGCCGTGAGAGACAAGGAGGGTTTTTCTTCTTTCAGTCTACTCTTGTTTTCTTTTTTTTTTTTTTTTTTTTTTCCCCTCAGGATAGCCACAAAAGTGACATTCTTAACTCCTGGCAGGCAGCTAAGTATGACTTCTAGAGAAGGGGCTCACTCAGCTTTAACCAGCCTGTCATTTGTTCTGGTAGCCTAGAAACCAGCCAGCTGCTCTCACGTTAGTCCAGTTTTCCTTTCTCTGCAAAAGACAAGGATTCCGAACGTGAACTTTTGCAACTAAACTTGTCCAAGGTATTTATGGCAGCTCTGTTCTTTTTCAGATTCTTCAAGAGAGAGGATCCCGGATGTAATTCAAGTGTCCACTCTGTTAAAACTCCCAGATGTCAGGAGGGCAGTCTGGCCGGGCAGAGCATCTCTCCCCAGTGCAGCCCTGCCCTCGTACAGTAACCAAGCTAATGCAAAGCAAAACCAAGCCTGTCCTGCCAATGGCAAATAATTCCGGTCATAACCAAAGGCTTCCCTCTTACCCTGGAAACCAAGGAAGAAAAAGGTTCTCCCAGTTGGATAGTCCTCTCCACAAGTATTTGGTTTACTTTCTTTCGCTGTATTGAATTTTTCCAACAATGGCTGGGCCGGATTCCCAGTTGGAGCTTTTGTGAAGGTTGCTCAGGTCCACAGGCCCTTGTAATCAGTCCCACCTTCTGCAGGCTGGCATAGGTGGGAAGATCTGGAAGAGCTGTGCCATTTCTTGCACCCAGGCCTGCCACCAGAAAAGCGCAGGGACTTTACAACACTCCCCCTCCTGATCAGCCAGCACCCCCACATCCCCCGAAATCAGAAGAACAGGGCTTTAGAAGGAGGAACGAAACAACTACTCTTAAAAAACCCACACAAACTTTTCCATTCTTGCTTTGTATTTGTTCCTTGTTCACTTCCTACAAGCTGAGTTTAGATACTACGGGGAGGGGAGCTGCGTGTCCATCTAACGTGGGTCTCACTGTTAACACTATTACACAGGGGCTCCTGGCATTCTCCAAAGCCCATTCCTTTGCAAGCATAAAGAGAGACCCGTGTTCACCCAGATTAGCGAGACAGCTGTAGTTCTGTCTTTCATGCTTCTCTACTGAAGAAGAGTGGTGACATCTTCCCCTCCAGTACCCTGCCACGGCCATATCTTAGCCTGGTGCAAAGCCACCAGGTTAGGGACTCGTTGCTGCCAAGTTCAGCTTTGCCTTGTTTGTCTCCAGCAGCGTGGGCTCTCTGTCTCCTTCCTTCTTGCCAAGGGAGGGCTTCAGGCAGAATTTCTTTTGTACTGTAGCAAGCAGGTAGGTTTGTTTTAACCCATGAGATCCTTTGCGGAGGAATTCCCCTTCTTTACATGCAGTGATTTATCTGCAGGCCCCTCACATCCCCACCTTTAAGAGATCACCTCAAATTACAGAGGGGCATCACAGCGTTGGGGTGGGGGGGTGGTGAAAAATTGCCAAACTTGTGATATTTCTTGTCCAAAGTGATGTGTCAATTTCTGTGACTTTTTTTTTTTGGAATGCCTTGGATGGATGTGCAAAATGTTCGTTTGTGCCTCTCTTGAATTCTCATCTTAGCCAAACTGCAGTCACTGGTTCCCCTCTGTTAATCTGTGCCATCCCTAACCAAGGGCATGTCCCTCCTAGTCCCGGTAAATGGAATTTCTTATGAATTTGCTGCATGTTTTTCCCCTTTCATCCTGGCTTTGTTCTTTGTAGCCCAAACGTCCAGGCACTTGGGTCTTTTTTGAGTCAAGTCCCAAACTGACATTAAACGCAAAGCTTCAGAGATGCTGGAATTCACAGACATTGACAAGCTCAGAGCAGATGTTTCTCAAGGAGGTATCAGAAAATTGCTCACCTGGACTGAGGAGGTGGACTCCTTTCTGCAGGACTTCAGCTACCTGTGGTCTCCTTGAAGTTTGAGGTAGAATTAGGCAGGTTTCCCATCTTGTCTCTTGTTACTGACAGGGCCTCACAGCAGCAGAGCATTACTGATGGTCCAACAACCAGTTCAGCAAACAAGATGTGCAGCAAAGACAGTGACACTGCTGCACTCTTTGCCTCTTCTTCTGTACCTACTCTTGCCTGTCCTCTTCCACCCTGCTTTGCCAACGTACCTCCTCCGGTGGAGGCCTTGCCTCATTCTCAAGAATGACTGGTTAATTATCTGTGCTAGTTTAATCCTGCTAACAACGGACTGTGCCAAATGTCTTTGAATTCACGTTGTGTCAGTTCCAGGCTGTTGAAACGCAGCTGGCTTGCCATCATGCTGAAGAACCCAGCTCTTCTTCTTCCCTCCATCTTCCCTCTTTATAACGTGGTGAGATGGTGTTGGTGTGATTAGACCATATGCCTTGGCTGGGCCTAAATAACACTGTGATGTGTATAGATATCTCTCCTCTGTCAGTATCTTGTAGCCTCGGTCATTGTCCGTCTCTGCTTGCAGCTAAGAAATCCAGAAGTGCATGTATGCAAGTTAGCAGCCTAAAAAGCCCTTTATCACTCATCTGTCATTTTTCCCTTCCTCAGAGGAGGGAATTTCTGGGAACTGGTCAAGAAACATGAAACTAAAGGCAACAGGAACTGGTCAAGCTGCATTTGTCACATCCCTGCCAGCTGAGCACCTTGCTGTTCATTCCATGGAGCCCAAAGCAACACTCGTTGCAAAGGGAGACTTTCTGTCCAGTACAGCTCAATTAGATAAATACAATACCTCATTGCTTTTTTGTATCACCAAAAATGCCATGCGTGGTGAAGCCCACCGGAGGATTGCCTGCTGCAAGAGTTACCCCATTGCTCTTCCCTCTGAGCTCCAGAGCACCTAAACGTGGCCATCACTGTTGAGAGGAACAGCAGTTTAACTCACAGAAGAACACACAGAATCAGAGTTGCATCTTGTTCCCCCCTCAGTGCTCTGCAGCGATGACAGGCTGGGGAGGGGGGGCAGGAATGAAGACCCTTTGGGTTCGATCGCAGGGTCTTTGAATTCAGCAGAACAAGTTTATGGTAGAAAACCAATCACCACCACTGGACGCTCAAGTTCTTGGGCCATATTTAGGACCAGGCATGCAGTCCTTGCAGAGCAGGTACTGGGGGAGAAATCCCAGTGGAGGATTTCTCCTTTCCTGGCTTTGTTACGTCACCTCTACCCTCAGACCAAGGCTGGTCTCAGCATTATGCACCAGTTGCATCCCTTCTGTGCTCAAGACAGGGCTTTTCCTTCCATTGCCTTTCACTCAGTCACAACTATATAAAAATTAGTGCTGAATTAGGATGAAATTTGTCCCATTCACTCTAAAAAACAAGAAAAGGTAGTATGTTGTGGTGAGTAGGGTAGGTGAGCAGGGTTAGATCTACTGGATATTCAGGCGTGCTTGTGCCTCTTGGGAAGGTTCATTTTATAGCATTAATCCTGGGAATGGAGAGTATGACACTTTGGGTTTTTTTAAACTTTCCCAGTGGCCTAAATTGTTCCATTATGGCAAGACTGGAAATAACTTCTTAAAGTGTCTTTGTTTCTGCACATTTTTAAGAAAAAAAATAAAAATGGATTTTTCTCAGGGGTGACTGAGTGGGCTGAGGCAAAGGGGGCAGGGTTCTCTGCAGGGCGGTGGGACGGAGCAGCTCCCAGCCCTGCAGCTGGGCCGTGGGCTCCTCCCCGTGGGTTTGCCCGCAAACCCAGAGGTTTTGTACAGTTTGTCACATGTCAGTGCCCTTTGCTACTGTTTATCTTTGTTTATTAAATGTGTTTGAATAACAGTTGAGATGCTGTGATTAATTTTTTTTTTGTTTTTCCAATAAAGGTTCTGAAATGGGTTTGAAAAGTTTGAACAAAGTCTGCAGCCTGCTGCTTTCTCTGCATCCATCTGCCACCTTACCGTGCAAATACTGTGCTCTGGGGAAAGAAATGTGTAGATTGAGTACCTGTTTCTGGCTCATTTATAACAATGATTTGCCAAAAGCAGAATATAATTAGGGTTTGGAGTCCTAGGTTGGTATCAGAGAAAAAGGCAAACTGAAGCATGTTTCCAGTTTTCTGTTACAGAAAAGAATCTAAACATTTACATTTATCTTTACTATTTCCACTGAGAGCCACAAGCAAGTAGAACATTAACACAAGTGTTTGACGTGAGTAGCTAAGAAAGGAAGAAGATTTTTGTCAGCTTTCATTTGCTGAACCCCTACTCAACTCTGGACCAGCAGACACAGCAGAATGGTCCGACCCTTCCAGGCAGCTTTGCCCCTTCCTCCGCCACAAAAGGCCCACGCTGAACATCTGCAGGAGCTTGCAAAGAGCTCTCTACTTCCCCCACAAGACCAAAGACACAAGGGTCTTGCCATCAGCAAGACATAAACAGAATGAATACAAGAAAAAAGGCAGCTTCCCCTTGCATTCTGAGCCTGGAACTGGCTGCTGGGCAAGACATTGCCCTGGACTTGTGGCATTAGCCCAGAGGCCCCAAAGCCAGCCTTCCCCCAGTTTGTGTCTTTAGCAAGAGCAGTGGATTAGCTGAGGTTTAGGTTCCTTCCTGTTTACAGAGCATCACAACTCAGAAATGCATGAAACACTGAGGTACCAACAGATGGACAAGCAGCAGGGAGGCAGAGAGGGAAACCAGACAGTCAAGCTTTGGTGATGCTCAAAGTCGGGTAACATCAGCAATTCAGGCCCAACACAGGGGGAAAAGGAGGAGGAACAAAGACCTAAGAGAAGAATGGGAAAATTTGGATTAATTTAGTCTTACTTTTGATGACAAGTGGCTGCTGCTCTGCAGGCTGCCCTGCACTTCACCCACCATCCCAAAGCAGCAGAGCAGGAAGGGGGTTGGCACGTCCTCAAACCAGGATTTTTAACGCCAATGTGGTGGAAGAAGATGAAACTCTCCCCCCATGGGGCAGGCAGAAACCATGGCTGAGCCAAGTCACCACAGTACCACAGGCTCGTTTAAGACAGTAATTTTAAAGTCTCCTTTATGCCTCCCCATATCTTCATGCCAGACCCGGCTGCAGGCCTGGGCTGACAGTGAACCTGCCCAAAGCAAAGCCAGGCTCAAACGCCGGCAGCGTCTCAGGCAGAGGTGGAAACTGTGGGGCTGGCACTGCTGACACCACACACATCCTGCTCCATATTCACAAGGTAGGACTTGTCCACAGAAAATCAAATTACAGCTGGCATTTCAGGCCCGCAGCCATAACCTCCCTACTCTCCCAATTCAGGACTGTCCTATAAGGCTGGAAAGCTTTTGTGCAGGACCTTTAACCACCCCCAGGTCTACCAGGCAGGCAGTTCCCCTCACATCTGCACGCAGAAGACACAAGTGTCACTCAGCAGTTTTTGTAGGAAGCACAAGCTGGAGCCACCAGGCCTTCGTACCATCCCTCGCTTTCCCATCCAAAGCTGTGCAACACGCTTAACTCCTTTGGAAAAATCATTTCTGTAAGTAATTCTGGCTGCAGAAAAGAGAGGTAGTGCCCCAGCATTACCAACCAGTGAGAGGTTGAGCAGGATGGGCAGCAACACCAAATGTGTTACCTTACCCAGAATAAAAATGAACCCTATGCACCACCTCTTAATAAGCAGGTCCTGCTGTTGCCAACCCAAAGCTCAGCTCTCCCTGTTGCCAAAACTCAGGCTTCTCTCAATCTGCTGTAGAAGGAAAAGGGACAAAGTAGGACAGTTTGCAGTGGAACTGGCCTAACAGAGGATTAAGGTCCTGGCCCTTGGCTGGGTTCGTCAGAGCACCCCAGGCTGCCACCAAACCCTGCTACCCTGAGAAGATGTTGGATGTCCAGTGAAGACACCTCCCCAGGGACAAGCAGCTCCTGTGGGAGAGGGGCTCTGTCACCACCAAGACAGCAGCACAAAACCACCCAAGGAGCTCAGTACCTGCCCAAAGCAGAATTTGGTCCCTTCTACCCCCTGGAAGCAGCTGGAGGAAATAAATTCCCCAGGTGTCTTTGCCAGGTGCTTGGGAGGAAGATGAGTAATGAAACATCACTGAGATTTTCTGATAGCCACAGAGTAAAAAAAAATAAAAAATAAAAAAATCACAGAATCACAGATAAGTAGTGCATGCCTCTGAGCTGTGGCAGAGCTACTTTAAAAATCCTTCATTGGTCTTTTCTGCGCTGGAAAGGGCATAAAAGCCCCAATCCCATATCTCTTTACTCAGGAAGGAAAGGCTCCCACTCCCACCAGGGCTGAGCCTACCCTGGCAATCATGCTATCTCCAGGGCCACCTGGCTCCCTGGGGCTGGGGCTAACTTTGCCAGGTCACCACAAAACTCCTATTAGTCACCCCAGCCAGCAGCTCCGCTGTCCCTTGCCAGCTTTGCCTGGAGCACAATTCATTTGTGTTTCTGGCCTGCCCGCTCACATCTGTGGACAAAGAGGAAACCCAAATTGACATTAAGGATAGGAAAAGGGTTTAGCAGCATCAAGGCATCTGTCAGCATCCAATTGCTTGGCCTGAAGCAGCTGAAAATTGCTGCTACATGTCTCCTCCCCACATGCCTCTGGGAGGAAGAAACCCAGCGTCCCAGAGGCCTGGCCACAGCCATAAACGAGTCTTGCACAACATGTACACTCCTCTGCTTTGCCTCAGGCTCTCGCATAAAGACGAAGGTCAGTTCATCACTTACCCACCCACCTTCACCCAGAACCAAGTAATCAAACCAGATCTATTTACAGACAGAAAGCCTGCAGATATTTTCAACCCAGCTTACTAATTTGTCTGGTAAACAAGGACCTCAGCCATGTCCTTCCACCTACATCTGGTTTTGAGGCAGTCACTGAAGGTTTAACCCAACTTTCATATGGAAAATAACACCCGTGTACCCTCTCTCCCTTCCAGGGATGGAGAAAAAACACATTGGTTTCTCCAAACCACAGTAAAGAAGGAGCTGCAATCCCCAAACAATTGCCTTCAGACTGTGGTGTAACAGATGAGCAAAGGCATCAGATGACCTTCTGGCAATGTTTCCTATTAGAGGCCTCCATCCCTCCTAGGGGTTCCCCAGACTTTAGGAGCTGTGAGTCTGATACAAGTCCATCATCAGACTGAAGTGCAAGGAGTTCTCAAGTCTCATGGATCTCAAACAGACCTTCAGTGGTGTGAGAGCACAGCTGGTCTCTCTGTCACCAAGAAAATCCTCGGGAAAGGTGAGCACCTTCCACCTGTGATTTAGCTCAGGACACAATTTAGAAGGACCTGGGCAGCTGGTCCTTCAGCAGGGCCAGGAAAACACGCACTAGTGATCTTGATGAATTCAAGTGATAATGGCTAAAAATGAGGAAAACTGTTTGGGGCAACAAAGCATGTCCACCTGCCCCAAGGATCCAGCAGGGAAGTAATTCTCTTGACGCTTCTCCCACTAAGTCCCTATTCTCATTAATAAAAGCCAAGGTGAATGAAAATTCAGAGTTTGAAAGATAAGATCTTCTAGATAGAAAAATCACCGTCACCACTACCCAGGGTCCCCAGATGTCAATCCATGGGAAAGATGGGCTGCAGCAGGGTTAGACTCTCACTCACACCAGCAACGCAGCCCCGTGCCGCATCCTCATCTACTGGCTGGAGCTTTCACACAGCTAATGACAAGGTAACTCCATTTTTTCAAAAGCCCTGCTTTTCAGAGAACACACTGCCCTCCTCACCTTCACCAATGCAGGAAATTGCTGGAAGAAAAACATCAGCAGCTTCCAGACATCTTCAATAACACCACCCAGATTCCTAGCAAAGACCTCCATCACAGGGTAGCCCTGTGTCAGCATCTGCCCACTCCCAGGGGCAACAAGGCAGCTCAGGGTGTCACACAGCATGAGCCAGATCAGCTTCCAAAGCCATTACCAGTGTGAATTTACACAAGCACATGTAAATCTCAGACTCATCTCCAGAGCCATCCTGTTGCCTTAGGGAGAGCTACGGTTCTTGGCCCTGACCTGCCCACATATTGCACAAAGCATAGGCTCCAAGAAAGTCACAGCCAGCCACCAGGGAGGACGGTGCCCGTCAGGAGGGCAAGGGCCAGCTTGCACATAATCCACTTGCAATCACCCACCAGCCAGAGAGTTGCCACCAGGGTAAAGAGCAGGGACAAGCCACATCTTGCTGGATTTCTGCAAGCTGATGGGAGCTGTCAGTGCATGCTCTGGTGCCAGCTGCCTTCTCATCCCCCATTTCCCACCTCCATGCCAGGCGGTGTTATCCCCAGCACTGACTAACAGTCATTAGATCTGGACCCCAAGGTGGGATGTCTCACCAGGTATGATGATTAATGAGCACAAAGCCAGGCAGATCTGAAGTTAACCCAGGAAAGCAGAAAACAGCAGCAAGACAAATTAAAGACTGATCTTGGTAAGGAACCAGGTTTAAATGCAGCTGGGGAACAAAAGGGGTGGATGAGGCATGGGAGGAGGCCCAGATGAGGCTTGTCAAGCTAATTAACACCTATTAGAGCAGGCAGGACCCTGATGCCATTTGCAAGGAGAGGATGTGGGAGCAATGCTCTGGGAGCTGCTTGGAAAATTTGTGATAAACCATCACTTCCTCCATCCCTGGAACAGAGCTGGTCCCTAGGGTTTTTCCAGGGCTATTCAGATCCTGTCCCTGCCTTGGGCTCAGGCCAGGAATCTGCTTCCAGGTGCTTGGAAAGTTCGGTTTCTGCTGGGTCTGTCTGGATTCAAGGGAAGGATCAGAGCAGGAGTTTCATTTGGGTGTACCCCAGCCCTCGGGAGGAGCCTGCCAGAGTGTGCTGTGGACAGTGGGACCAAACCTGGGGCTGGAATAGCTCCCTGCCCCAAACTGCTCTGCAGTCCCATGGCTGAGATGTCGCTTATTTTCCCTTGCTTTTAAAAAAACCCCAAAAACAAACGACACCTCCACTTCCTCTGCAAGGTTAAGTGTCGGATGATTCGCTAATCTGTATCTCAGATTCAACCAGTTTTTTTCTCAAAAGTGATTTGTAAGCTCTGAGGCATTTGTACTTTTAGTTTCCAGGTACATGGTCTGCCCCAAAACTGCTGCTGAGGCTCCTGAGCTTGGTACCAGAGCCATAACATGCCAGTAAGGGTGTGCACAGAGCAGGGGACATGCAGCCACCTCCACTGTGCCCCAGACATCTGCCAGTTCCTTAAGGGCTGTGGGTGACTGCTGACAAGTGACATCGCACAGACAGAAGCCTATAGCATTGGGCCAGGCTGTACAACTTGGGCCAAGGCTTTAATTGGAGCTAGATCTATATTCTCTGCTGTCATCTTGATGGGTCACCTTGGAAAAGTCAGCTGGGATATAACCTACCTGGGAGAGGACAGCAAAGCAAACCAAGATCTCAGGATGAAAAGGTACTTAAAAAGTCACTTATAAAGGTATTTACCAAGAGAAGTGCTTGGTTTTCCCACCACCACCAGATACTGAGTGTCCAAAAAAAGCAGTTTGGTTTACAGTAAACATCTCACTTCTGTTTAACACATTCATAAACTACACGTCCAGCACACGCCAGGGCTGAGCTGGAGCAGCAGGTGGATGATGCTGCAACACAGAGAAGGGTGCAGAGACCTAATGTACCATGAGCAACAACTTTCTTCTCCATTTCCATCCCTGCTCCCAAGCTACAGGGATCATCTGGTCTTTGGACACCCTTGCCAGCCCCATCGCTGAGGACAGAGGTTCTTTGTCCCCCTGTCCAGCCACACTCCTGACTTCCCCATTGGACCCTGCTGGGGACGTGGGCTGCTTTCCTCCCTATGGAGGTACCCACCAGCCACAAGCTCTTACTGAGCACAATATACAGATATCATCATCATTTGCAGGCTAAATATAAACCTCTTCCTAGGAGGCCAGGTCCGTGAATGTCCTTGTGTTTCTCAGCATAAAGGCCTGCCTGCCCTTGCAGGGAGCAGCCAGCGACCCTCCAGCAGCAGACTGACCCCCTGCACACCTGAGGGAAACTGAGGCATGGAAGAAGCAGGGAGAATCACTGTGGAAGCACTCCTGGTCTGCTGTCATAAACAACAGCTACAAGGGCTGCTCCAGCACAGCTAGGGGAATCCAAGGCGGCTTGAATACCAGTGTCTTGGGGGTCACTGGGAAAAGAAGAAAGATTCAGACCTGAACAAGAGAAAATTAACTCATCAGGGCAGGCAGCGACTGACAGAGAGTAAAGGAGGACCAAAACTGGTGGCATGCTGCCCCTTGTCCCATCCAGGCATTGCACGGGCTGGTAGAGGGAAGCACCTTTGCACCAGTTCACCCACTCCCAACACCAGCACTGCACCCAGGTGTGGCTCTTGCTGTGAACTTCAATCCTACTCCCGACGCTTGTAGCACAGGACAACCACGTGTGTGTGAAAACCTGCCTGGATTTCACAGGTGTCCCTTGTCTCTCATGTTCACGGCACAACACCACGAACCATCAGGTTCCCTGAGAACATCAACCCCACAGGAGCACGAACACTCCACATTTGCACTGTCCATCATATCTGGGTACCCCGGGAAGGGTTAAAGCAAGGTTTGTCACCACTGCTGTTGTTTGGTGTGGCACAGCCAGCTGAGCCAGCACCGGAACAAACTTGTTCTTTTACCTTTGTGCAGGCAGAAGGCAGCGAGGAGGCCATGTGGCACTTGGCAGCACATCTCCAGGGTCCTTGCAGTGACTGTGCAGGTCAGGCTGCCCAGGAGAAAGGGTGTCCTCCAGCCAAGGTGGATGAAAGACATTGGGGGTCTGCAACTCCACTGGAGAGTCCTCCCCAGTGAGCAGGTGCACAGGGAGATGTGAGAGGAGCCAGAAATCTTCTGCTGGACAAACTCAAGAGTTGGACAGGGCAGCTGGGAACAGAGAGGAGCTGTGCTTCTGCCTTTTTTTTTCAGGTTTGCTGTTGCCGGGGAGAGGTTTTAGGCTGTCATCCAGCTAATTCACACTAGAGAGACAAGCACTTGAATCAGTTGCATTATCTGCGCCCAGCTAAAGTGGACAAAGGATTAAAGTGTGCTGAGCACCACCGCCATGATTTGCATCTCAGAGCCCCTTCCCACGGGCCCCCTTCGCTCCCGGCCCCCTTTTTTTTTTTCTTTTTTTTTTTTTCCTGGCTGCGAGCCAGCCGGCTTAAGAGCCCTGTTTACAGAAGTGATGCCTAGGTTAAAGTTGCAAAAGACTTCATGAAAGCTTTTAGTCGCTACTGAAGCAGAAGTATCCGACCGTGGGCCATGAGCTGACGGGGCTGCGCACTCAGGGGATGAGCCACCCAAGCCACGCACTCAGCCACGCGCCCGCCACCCTTCATTTGACCAGTTCTGGTCCCGGCCTGAGGTATGAAACTAACTTTCTGCCACCTTATTTCATATTTGAAAATAACCAGCAACATCAAACTATTATTAGCTTTTAAAACTACGCACAAAACTCAAATGTAACAATTGTTTTAAGGGAAAACCACTATTTGAGTGCTAAATAAATATCGTACTGTGCAGTGACCTTTTGGGCACTTTCTTTGAGCTCATCCAGCTGCCAAAGACTTTTTATTGTGTGTTTATTCATATGAGGAATGCTATTGCTATGTGCCATGCTGCTGGCCTCACAGAAACCACAACTGGGATCCTGGGATCTCTCAGAAGAAGCTCTAGATCTAAACAGAGGTAAAACAAAAGCCTGGTGATCTGCAATCACCAGATCAAATTAATTAATGGCTTTAAAAATGTTTTCTCATCACTAGCACTTTGTAGATAGGCGCAGTTTACCTGAAAGGGTCACCCTAGCTCTGTTGTGGCACACGAGCTTTATATGTTTCTATTTTTCTTGGCATTTGCAGAGTTTTTCCTTCTCTTCGTAGCACAAGGACTGAGTGACCTTAGCAACTGCCAGCAAAGGGGCTCCATATGATGAAAGCAGGTGAAAGGGAAAATAAGGGCGGTAACTAGGTAAGGCCAATTCATACCTCAGAGGAGGTGTGGTCCTGTTCTGTACCTGGCTGTGGTCACCGCCTTCTGAAATATAAAAGGGAAAGGCAGTCCTTTCTCAAGCAATCTGTTGCCAGGATCCTGCAGCGAGAAGGAAGGGAGGTGCTAGGAGAAATGCAGAGCAAGAACTCTAGATTATCAGCTGCGGAAGGTGTGGGACTCACTGGTGCCTTAGAGTCTCGGGAATACCGCCAGCCCGACTCTGTAGGTCCATTTGCTGGGCTGAGGGTCGCATGGTAGCTGCACTTCCTTCCTCAGCAGGCAAGTTTAGGAAGAGGAAGACGCCATCATGCCCCAAGGAGGAGCAGTAGTACGTGAAGCTGCCAAGCCCCAGGACCGGGGATGGGCATGGATGGTCCTGCTTGCCGCAGTGCTGCTGCAGGGGCTGACGCTGGGCTTCCCCTCCTGCATTGGTGTCTTCTTCACGGACCTCCAGCAAGACTTCCAGGCCAGCAACAGTGAGACATCATGGTTTCCATCCATCATGGTGGCCGTGCTGCACGGAGGTGGTAAGTAGAAGCTGCAGGGAACTCCACCACCTCCTGCAGTTGTGTTGCTGATGAGGGGCCATGACAAGGGCACTTTTAATATTTCATTAGGGCAGACAGTGGAAGGGAGGTGGAGGTCCAAGTAGAGTGGCTGGTCAGCAGTGCACAGTGTCTCACAACCACTGATCACACAGTCCAAAGCTAAGTGTCCACAGGCACCAAGCTCCATTTTGCCACTCTAAGAGACAATCAAGACCTTTGGGTCTTGCTTGAAGAGAGGGTGAATCCCTTTCTCAGACCAACTTCTCCACAACAGTGAGAATTTAACTATTTCACATGGCCGCTCTTTGAATAAGCTGGCAGGTAGTGCTGGAGTTTGGGTGCTTTCTTGATTTATCTTCTGTCCACAAGAGCACATCTCCTTCCACATGCCACATGACAACTGTGTTCTTTGTGGCTGAAAAGATGCCAAAAGCCAAGCTCCTCCAGGCTGCCAGCTGAGGCAGAGTGTTAAAAGCAATTCCTTGGGCGGTGATATCAAGTGCATACCCAAGCAGGCATGAGGGTGGACATGAGCTGGGCTAGATTAACGCAGAATGTGGGTCAGGCAGCACCCTCTGGGAGAAGGGGGATGGAAGGAGGGATGGGTTTTACGGATAGCAGAATGAATCACTATTCTTCCCCTCAAAGAAAACGTGGGGGCTGCAGAAGATAGGGTCCTCAGATCCCCCATCCAGATGAGTATTTCTGCATAGAAGAGAAAAACAAATTATCAGCAGCTCGAGGGCTTCCCAATGAGTGGTCCATGATGCTGATCCCTCCACGTGCAACTCCCATGCTTATTTGCTAAACAGACTAGCCAAAGGTCACCAGGTAAAGTAGCAACGTATCCAGTGATACCTACATATCTGAGCTGCCCTGAGTTCACACCTTCTCCCTTCCAATACTTGTGAAAGGTGACACTATTGTATGAAGAAAAAAAGATCAGAGCCCTGGGTCATGCTGATGTGAAGGCTGTGGCAGGTTCAGTCTCTCCTGAGTAGGACTTGGCTGACAGCCACCCAACATGGGAGACACAGTTTGCACCTTAGCATAAGCGGGTGGGTCCAGAATTGCAAGACACAGATGGAAAGAGACCTCAGGGGGAGCAACAAGGGGAGGAATTATCACTGGAGGTCAGCAGAAATGGAGCAGTGTCCTTTGGGTTTGGAATTTGGAAACTGCTGGGCATTCCCTGTGCTGCCTTCCATCCCCTGAGGTCCTGCTACAGTTAGTCGGAAGGAGCCAAATGGGACCTTCTGTCTCTGCAAAATGGTCTCAGAAGCAGCTCAGTCCCAACATGTCCAGAAAGGGCAAGTGTGGCAATATCTGCAAGAAAATATCAATTAATCTTCTATAATGAAGTAATGGTTTTGTAGGAGGCTGGAGACACAGTAAAAGGTAACATAAAGACAGCTGATAAATAGATCAAAAAGTTATAAATTAGACAAGGAAAGAATAGCCTCATGTTCATTATATTCACTAACAGAATTTGTCAGGCCATAGCCTGGGCAATTATAAGAGAATTGTTACTTTGCCTGCCAGTTATGTCTCCTACTGTGACACTGTTAGAGCAGAGGAGTGCTTGCTCTTGTCGAGGAGTTAACACAACCATAAACCAGTAAGAAAAGAAACTAACAAAAAACCCTCAGAGATAAAAGATTGCCTCTCAGACCAAGCATAGAATCACAGAATGGTTTGGGTTGGAAAGTATGGCTTTTGCTGCAACTTCTGACTTCCTTGTGGTGGGTCAGGCTCTGTTCGATTCAGGTTTTCCGGTTCCATCCATCATCTTGGCACTTAAATGCATTCTGCTATGTCAGCAATGTCTCTTAAAGGTGCTTCTCCCTTTTCTTCTCCTTTATTCTTCTTAATTCAGAGGAACTGAAGGGGGAGAAAAACCCTATTTGTTGCAAAAATTGGTAAACTGGAATGGGAAGAGACAAAGCAACCCATCCTCAGAGTGGTCAATGCAGTGAGAAGCTCCCATGAAGGAGAGCTAACCTCAGTTCAGCAGAGCTGTGGCCAGGAACAGGGAAGGGCACAGTGCAAACAATAGCTCTTAACTTATTAAGCCAAATATATGTCACTACTCATGCTATGTTAGGTAAAAGCAATTAATTCTTATTTTGTTATAAGAATCATTTGAGAGACCTCAGGATCTTACGATCATCGCCAAAAGTGGAAACCCAAGAGCTCAGGTTCCTGCTCCTAGATATTCATGCACACGTAACTCTCTGGATTGCTCTCATACAGACAGCACTTTTGGGGGAATTATTTTTGCAAAGGAAAGCACAAAAGCCCTGTGCACATGAGAAACAATGTTTAAAACCTAGAAAGCAAGTTAACAGGAACAAATAACGAAAAAGATTTTTAGAGTTAATCTCATTATTTCAGAGTGTTCAATTTATTAGTTGGGTTGGTTAACCAGCAGTACCATCCTTAATGTCTTCAGCAGGAGTTAAAATAATCCAGTCACCACTTTGCTGAGCACTTTTCCAAAGGCCGGTTGAAGTCTGAGGTGAAAATCTCCCAAGCAGATCAAAATACAGACAGCTGCAGTCCTAATTTTAATAATGTTCCACTGTTCACTTGACTTTGTGGATTTTATTTCAAACCAGACGTTGATTTAAGTCACAAATATGCCACAGGTTATTCTTCCCTTCACTGATTGACTCCTAATTCTAAAGCTTACAGTCATTTTGCATTTGCTTATATAACCCTAAGTGTTCAGAAGAGGGGAAAAAATAATAAAACCTGGAAAACTCTGAGGATCCTCAAAGGAACAGGAGAAGAAACAGATCCTTTTCTGCCAGAGCATGCAGAGTGAAGCATGTTTTCCACTGGTGGTCTGCAGGGATGAACTAATCTTTTCCTATTCCAAAATGAAGGATGCTAAATGGTATTAACAAACTGGTAATTTACCACAATTTCATGGAATTCACCAAAAGTCTATGAAAATCAAAGAATTAACTGACCTTAAACACACCCCCCCACACCTATTTGTATTTTCTGATGATATAATGTAGCTCTTTTCTAGAAGTGCCTGCCAGCAATGCTGGAACACAGTAAAACCCAGGCTTCTGCCCATCGGAAGCTCCAAGGTCTCACTCCCTGCGCTCTCTGTGCAAGAGGCATGGAATTGGGAACTGGGATGTGCACGATCTGCTCCTTGGCTTGTGTCCTCTTGGAAGTGGACAAAACCTACTCACCCCTGGCAGCTATGCCAGGACAGGCATGTGCAAAGAGCTGTATTGACAAGAACATCTTATTATTTTCCTGGGGAAGATGACTTGCAGGACAAGCTGCAAGGCTCCACAAGCTGCAGCTTGGATACTGCTGCCTGAAGGTTAGACAGATTTCCATGCAGACATGAATGTACCCTGTCCAGATGTTTTCAAATAATCCTTCTCAATGACATCTATTTTTCTCCCATTCTTGATCTATTTCAGAGTCAATCTGCCTTCTCTCGTGAGGAGTTTCATGTAGGTAGTAGGACACAAAAGGGCCATTTAGATCTTGTGGCAGACAGAATACATGGAGAAATGAGAGTGGAAATAAGCAAACAGAAATATCACCCTGCTTAATGTCTCTTACTCTGAGGCACAGAAATACAAGTCTTCTGCTTTTTTAAATCATTCCCAGAATTTATATCATGTGAGAACAGAATTACACTTGAAGGTCCTTCTTCCATTTCATTTCCAAGAGTTTTAACTAAAATCAATCATAAGGAAGCTTAGAAATCCTACCTAATGACCAAAAACCAAGCAGATATCAGAAGCCTTCTCTTTAGTTAACAAGTTGACCATGCATTTGGGAGGATCAGGGGATGTATTTTCTATTCCATTATGCTGCTGGGACAATTCTTGAGGTCTCTAGACTAAATCACTTGCTAATTACAGCAGTCCAGCAGGTACAACGTATTTCCCTCCTCCCTAACTGCATCCCTTTTGCTCCTTTGCTTCTAGGGCCCCTTTGCAGCATCTTGGTGAAGCGGTTTGGCTGCAGGTTTGTTGTGATGTTGGGAGGGCTGCTCAGCGGAGTGGGCATGGTGTCCAGCTACTTCTGCAAGTCCATCAGCCAGCTGTACTTAACGGCTGGCCTCATCACCGGTAAGTACCAAAGGACAGCAGGAAAACCCAGCTGCTGTGCTTGACTTGAGAGTTGGCAAATGGTGAGATTCCAGCTTAAGTGCTCACATTTTTCCATTCATCTGTGAAATGGGATAAATCCAAAGCCCCACAGCGCAGCAGCAATCGTATAGCAGCTAGACTTGCCCTTCACAGCCTTTTAACACACACCTCATCCAGCCAACCTCACTGAAAAGTGCTTCTCTCTGGAAAAAAGCTACAGGTCTCCAGGGGATGAAATGGAGACCAAAGACGTCTGTTCTTTTTAGTAGCTTCTCAGCCTTTTTCTTTGAAGAAGGGAGGGGCTTTTTCGATCTTGGAATGTAATGTGCTGGGACAATGTCCTTCCCAAATTCCCTGTGCTTGTATTTCACCACTCCCAATCTGGGGAAATGTGGTGATATCTTTTTCTAACAAAAGAACATGTTGGTTTTGAACAGAAGTAACAGAATGGGAACTTGCCCTTTCCAAATATTTCTCCTATGTGACTGACATTCGACTCTTGATTTTTTTTCTTACACAGAGAAATTAATTTCTTCAGCCAGGTTACTTTGGGAGCAATCCTGTCAGATCTTGCAAGCTAAGCTGTGTCCACTGCACAGAGAGAAAAACAAGTAACTCCCCGAGCCCTGATGAAAGTGTCAGGAAAGCAGCACTGCTTGTTGCAAGTGGTATAAAACCTAAGCTTTTAATGAACAATTCCATAACAATTTCAGGAATGGCAGCATGCCCTAGACAAACATCATCTTAGATCAACGTACTGTGTATAGCCAAGAATGCATGGAGCTTAATTTACATACAACAAGCTTCTTCATCCCTTGTGTGGGATTTCTGAGTATTAATCACTGGGGGTTGTGCAGCCTGGTAGGTGGGGAAATGAAGTCATCTGTGGGTACACTCCAGATTTGGGCTCTTTTCCCCCTTTAAAACAAGGCAGAGGGATCAGGCACTGTCATTTTCTCTTTCATTCCCACCTTTAGGTCTGGGATCATGCTTCAGCTTCCAGGCAGGAGTGACTGTGCTGGGCTACTATTTTGTACGGTGGCAAACGCTGGCCAATGCCATAGCATCCACTGGTGTCTCTATTGGTTTCACGCTGTGGCCGCTGCTTTCTCAATATCTGCTGGACGAGATGGGCTGGAGAAACACTTTTCTTATTTTTGGAGGAATTATGTTGAACTGTTGTGTTTGTGGAGCCATCATGAGACCAATTCAGCTCTCATCAGGGTCACCACTGCAGTCACCCACGCCTGCAGAGGAGCCAGAGAGAAGAGCAGAAGGGGCACAACTGTCCAATGGAACATCTCCCCACCCTGAGCTCCAGCAGCAAACCAGAAGGACTGCATGCTTCCAGATGCTGCAGAAGCACCTGGCTTTTGACATCTTCTGTCAAAACAAACGTTACCAGATTTACACTATTGGAGTGACCTGGACGATGATGGGCTTTGCATTACCCCACGTCTACCTTGTGCCTTATGCCATCCAGAACGGGGTGGAGGAACGCAGGGCAGCCCTCCTCATATCCATTATTGGATTAATCAACATCTTCATACGCCCACTGACAGGGCTGCTGTCAGGACACAGAGTCTTCACAGGGAGACGTATCTACCTGTTCAGCCTGGCCGTGCTCCTCTGTGGGCTAAGCAACTTCATTTGTATCATTTCAACAGAGTTCAGCGTGCTCATCATCTACTGTGTCATCCTCAGCATAGCCATGAGTGGTGTTGGGGCACTCACCTTCCAGGTGCTGATGGACGTGGTAGAGATGGACAGGTTCTCAAGTGCTTTAGGGCTCTTCACTGTTCTGGAGAGTATCACGCTCCTCATTGGACCCCCTCTCACAGGTGAGAGAAGCTATTAAAGCAGGCAGGGGAAAAATCAGTTATTTAGACATTGGTGACGTGTGTTTGGGAGCATAAAGAAGAGAAATGAGGGAGCTTCCAGACTCGTGCAGGAAGGTGAGTTATGGAAAAGGAGCAATAAAAAAGAGCGAGTTGGAAAGGAACAATCAGCTCCTTCTCACAGATGAAGGCGGGTCATTTCTGCAGCTGCCCAAGCATCACTGCAGCGACAGCAACCAGTGAAAAAGCTACCCACTTGGCAGGCAGTTTTGATGGGCATGGGAACGGTAAGGGCTTTTTCTTCAGTGACTGGCAAGACACAGGGAGGAATTACATAGGATCTTGCTGACTATGAACTATTTCACTGCTTTCCTAGCTTGCACTGGTCTATCTACAAAGTCTCAAGCAATTGAGAACATCCTATTAAATTAGCTGTGATCAGAATTATCGCTGACTCTACATTATTCAAGAGTCCTACAGTAAAAGCTTCTGTTCACTCTTCTTTCTGAGTTCCAGAGTGCATTCAGTTTTCTCTGGAGACAAGAAAGGGGCTAGTTATGTCCCCCAATTCAATAAATTATTCACACATTTCAGAGCTTACTCCAAATGCTACTAAATGGCCTGTCTAGAACACACCTGCTCCTGCAGTACAGCAGCAAATTCAAAAGACTAACAAGCAAGAAATGCGAACCTGAGCATGAATCCTTAATTCAAGCTTTAGTTCTCCAGACAATTAATTGTGTGTCATTCAGCAAGAAAATAATGTCTGGTCTAACAATAGGATGATAACATGCACCATATTTCACTGTATTCCCTGGCATTTGTCTGCCAGTCTCTTGTCTCAAAGTGCAGAAAAGGTCTTTTCTTGGACATCTCAGATACGAGTGCAGATGGGAAAACAAAGTACAGTAAAAGCAGCTCCGTTTCTATTTGTAGTCCTAAAATCTGCTAAGGAAAAGAGCATTATGAAAAGAAACATCGCTAACCCTTAGTGAAGAATACAAGCAAACATTATCCCAGTATTTCCATATAAATAAGCAGCCTATAGGGAAGGCATCATATATTTGATCTGAGTATTGCCTTTCCATTTCTAACATTAGTGTTAAATTACTCTTCTGATATAACATGCTTCAGTTTTACACTGAATGTTAGTCATATTACACACTATTAGAGGTAAGTTTTCAGTTTAGAGACCCTAACATGTCAATTTTTGAGAGATTTCTCTATTTATTTGTTCTATTTTCTGACCTGGGATGTAACAGTCACCCATTACAAAATGTGGTGAGTGACAGTGGCACAGGGATCCTCTGCTGAGTAAACAAAATGAATTATCAGAATGGGGAAAAGTTACAATTTCCTTTCTTTCCTGACTTTTCTGTGTATTGAGAAATACTTCATATGGGAGCAGAAACATCACCTGGGCGGTAACTACAAAAAACCCCAAACAATGCCTAGAATCTAGAGAAGAGAACTTAACTCATCTGTGAATACTTATCTTTTGTAAATGGCAGTTTGCTGACTGATTTAGGCTTAACATTTATGTAAACGTCACCCATTTGCCATTAGTATGCATCTTTCTTCTACTAAGCTATGGCTTCTATTTCAGGTCTCCTGGTGGACATAACTAGTGATTTCCACTATGTCTTCTACAACTCCAGTTTCTTCCTGATATCAGCTGCACTATTCATGGGGCTCAGCTTCTGTGCTCTAGAAAAAAAAAACAAAGTGGAAAAGACTTCAAAAGTACCTTTGGATAATCCCTCCAAATATCAATACAATGAAGTGCCAACTGAACCACAGTCTGAGAGTCAATCCCCTCCAGCAGACGTGTACATGACAAGCATATGAAAAGAAGGAAAAAAACAGAGGAGCACAATTACATGGCCTGTAAAAAGCTACGCAAGGGCAAGCACTGATGGCAGATGAGAAAACAAGTGTCTGCTTTCCACAACTGTCATCATCCTTCTGCCCTACACTTCCACTCAGACTCCATGTGCCATGTCAGACTCCACATGAGCCATCCAGACCACAGGCTGAGCCCAGAACCAAGCACCAGCCAAGAGCCAAAGGACAATGAGAACTGTACTTTCCCAAAGCAAACCATGGGATAACAGCCATGGTAACCAGGGCCGAGAGACAAAAAGCTGTGTCGGTTCAATTGGTTTAAGTCAGTGCCTTTAAGAAGTCACTAGAATGTCACATACACATTTCAGTTGGCAGCACTGGATGTATTAATGGCTATGTACAAAGGTAATTCTTTCACAAAGAAGTATTATTGCCCAGACTGAACATGCAATTTTGGTGCAGACTTATATGAAGTTTCCTGGTTGCTTCCTATGTAGGGGGTCGCAAGACAAACACTTTCCACAGAAGCATGTTATTATTTTCTACATGTCTAAACATTATATGGAGGCTGCTGCATGGGCTGCAGAACTCAGCCAAGTCTCTAGTAAGATAAAATATTTTCTCCTATGAGGTGTATATATACGAGTTCTTCATGCCAAGGCCATTTTCAAAGCCTCAAAGGATCAACTCCAGAGCATCAAAAAAGAAAAAAAATCTAAACCTTAGAGTGCCTCCTTTGTATAACTAGTAGATCATAAAACAGGATTCATGGCCTGTATAAACACACTTCTTTCAGGCATTAATTGGCACCCATTTTGGGGGGGGGGGGGAAGGGAAAGGGAAGAAAGGGGGAAGGGAAGTTGTTACTCGATCTGAGAATAACTGTATACATTGTTATATAGGGCTAAATTCAAAGCCACTGTAGTTCCCCCTTGTGTAAATGAATTTAGCTCTTCAGACTCTCAGACTTCATTACACCAGCATTCTCATTATAGAGTAGTTTGCACGAGCATAACTTACAAATAAATCTGAGGGGAAAATATACTGAGAAAAGTCAGTGTTACTGAACTTCATATCCAGGAAGCCTTGACTGTAAGTGGCTTTTCTTGCTACACCCCTGGGAGTCACACTTGTAAGGACTAAGCTGAGAGCCACATCAGCCTCCAGCCTCCCTCAGCATTAGCTCCAGCTGCAAACTGTTTATATGCTGTATCATTCCTGATCTGACAGAAGCAAATACTCATAAAGCACTGGAGAGGAAGATCACTCAACATGTGAGAACCATCTGAAAGACAGAAGCATCAAGTAGGAGCGAAATGGAAGAAGCACCAGCTTTCAACTCAACAGCAACGCTTATCTCGAGAAGTGTTATATCAAATTCCTAGCTACAAAACCACAGTTTCCATTAGAGCTGTAGGCTCCCCAGCTCAAAACAAAGAAACCAAAAAACCCACAGTGGGTGAAACTACTGGAAAATTGACTTCAAGGTCTTTAGAGACTACAATGGCTTCACAGCTGGCTTGTACAGTGGAAGAGGATCAGTCCTTCAGAAGGGCTCCTGCTCCCACCACTCATTAATATCTGTATTTCTGTACTGCTCTAGGATTACTGAACCAGCAGGCTTTGCATTTCCTGATCAAACATATACTTAAATTAGATGACTAGTGGGAAACATACGTATCTAACCTCTCATCACACGTGTTTATTAGCTTGTGTAATACTTACATGGTCCATAACTACAAAGTAAATAGGGACCGTTGCTCCTCAGCTTACCAAAACAATGACTGCTCTATGTTCCTGGGAAAAAAAAATGGGGTTTCGCCCTCTCTAACAATCCAATGAAAAGGGAACAAGTCCTAAAGCTCTTCTAGATATTGCAAATAAAACAACCAAGCAGCTGAACAGATTGCCATTTTTTCTCTGTGTATTTCTTAAATTCGAAATTGTGTTCACCTTTCTACATTCCCTTTCCCTTTTCTTCCAGACACATAGAATAATAGAATCATAGAATCATCTGGGCCAGAAGGGACCTTCAAAGGCCATCTGCAGTCAGCAGGGATACCCCCTACTAGACCAGGTTGCCCAGGGCCTCATCGAGCCTCACCTTAAATGTCTCCAGGGAAGGGGCCTCAACCACCTCCCTGGGCAACCCCTGAGTGCTCCACCACCCTCATTGGAAAAAACTTATTCCTAATACCCAATCTAAATCCACTTTTCTTCAGTTTAAACCCATTGCCCCTCGTCCTGTCACTACAGGCCTTTGTGAACAGACTCTCCCCAGCCTTCCTGTAGCCCCCTCAGGTACTGGGAGGCCGCTATTAGATCTC